>JAODAL010022005.1:0-65715 GCA_025379985.1 Phyllomedusa bahiana
CCACTGGCACCCTCCTCCCCCCCCTCTGCCCCCCTTTTTATCCACCTTCTCCCGCTACTCCCTCCTCCCCCCCTCTCCCAATCCCTTCACTGGCTTCCCTTTGCCCAGCGAATTCATTCAAGCTACAAACCCATGACCTACAAGGCTCTCCATGACCTCTCCCCCCAACATCTCTCCCCCAATTTTCCAAATACCCCCCTCACCACTCTCCGCTCCTCACAGACCTTCCCTCTGCTCTCCCCTTATCACTCCTCACACAACCGTCCCAAACTCTCCCGTGTTTTCACCCACACTCTGGAACTCATGCCCCAACACATCAACTCTCCCCCCACTTTCACCAGCTTCAAAGCAACCTGAAAACCCTTTTCTTCAGGCTTGCTAAACCTTCACAAAATTTGACTCTTCCTCCCACAACAGTTTTCCCCTCACCTCCTGTCCTTTTCCCCCCCCTTGTAATTGAAACCCCTTCGGTAGGGTCCTCGTCCCTCTGTCGTCCCAATTGTCATTATCCCTTATCACTGTACTCGTTGACTTTTTAAGTATGAACCCCCCCTCGAAGTACAGCCCCGGAACAATGGCGCTTTAAAAAAAATAAAATAATAATAATAATAATTCTTTTCTGACCAAAAAATTTGATTTTTGGGGCCCCCACCATGGATTTGATTTTTAAGGGCCCACCATGGTTTGATTCTTTTTCCCCCGGACCATGGAGTTGATTCTTGTTCCTGAGCAGTGAAGCTGATTCTTGGGGTCCACCAGTAGAGCTGATTCTTGAGGCCCACAAGTGGAGCTGAATCTTGGGGCTACCAGTGGAATTTATTCCTGGGGTCTACCAATGGAGATGATTCTTGGGGCCCACCAGTAGACAAATTCTGGGGCCCCACCAGTGGATTTTTATTCAGAGGCTCACCATGGATAATTTTTGGGGCCCACCAGTGTAGTAGATTCTTGTTCCTGACCAGAGGAGTTGATTTTTGGGGCCCATTAGTAGAGCTGATTCTTGGAACCCACCAGTGGAGTTTATTCTTGGGGCCCCCAAAAAGGGTTCTTTTCTTAGCCCCCCACCAGTGAAGTTCATTCTTAGGACCCACCAGTTGAGCTGATTCTTGTTCCTGACCAGTCCACCATGCCAAGATTACCAGTGGGTGTTCCCTCTACCCCCTGTCGGCCAGTCCAAGTCTGATGACATGTCCCTTCCCTCAACAATCAAGATGTGCTCCACATACCCAAAACTGGAAGTTACAGACATGCACAATGTGATGTGGAGCACATATGCGTTCCACAGACAACATCAGAAACCGGTGTGTTTTCAACATGGAGATGAGTGTGTTAATCACCAGTAAGTTGATTTGAATGCTCAGGTGTGGAATATGAGATATATTTAATTTACATAGAGGTATCCTATAGAAGGAATTATCTGAGGCTGGGAGACAGTGCTCCAAGGACCAGGCTGACACATGGGGGACTCGTGGGGGAGGGTTTAAAACACCAACACAGTCGATACCTTTCTTATCGGTTGAATATGCAGAAATCCCCTGAGGAACCGTGAATACATATGGGGAAACACGTTTTGGGGGATTTAATGAGGGGCTGACAGGTTGAGTCATCTAGGGTAGGGGCGCCCTTTTCGGGGCGGTATGCCCACTGTACAGGCAGGGTATTAAATAGGGATCAGTAGAATGATTTATCCTTAGTCCCCTATATGGTTATACATTTGTAAAAAGACAAATTGTTATTCATCTTGAAATTTGTGTATGCTGAACCAAGAAATTGTGGATTAAGAGGCATCTGATAACCGTGAGCATACTCTCTGCCTGAGTAAGATGTATCAACGGAAGGGGGTGTAACAGTCCCTCTGGAAGTTGACGGGGAACCTTTGCCCCAGCACAATTCTCACAAGCAGTAACGAATTCCTTAACATCACGCAGAGTGTGCCAGTGTTGTGTTGGACACTTAGAAAATCTGGGGCCCCGGGCCGGTCTAATAGTATGGGGTGTCACTAATAGGTTTAAGCCAGCATGGGGTACCACACGATCTATATTTATGGGACCCCTTTTTTATCGCTTTATTAATTTCAATTGTAGACCGGGAACCCACCCCCCATGGGCCCCGAGGTTTATAGTGATTTTTTCAGGTTACTTTTTCATCTGTCAATCTCCCCTGCATTATACTGCGGGTTTTTCATGCTGGTGTGAACAGGGGTTAAGTTGTTGTTTTTTATCTTGCTCCAGCAATTACTGCACCGTGATCTTTTTCTCAGTCACATAAAGGCAAAGTTTCTAGCACGGGTTTAGTTTTTTTCAGCCATTGAGCTGTTAACAAGCCCCAAAGAATTGGAGTGTTTTTCTTAACATCACGCTGCCACGACGTCCACCAGTAAGTACAAAATAAGAGGTAACCGGTGCCCGCGATGCCAGGATGCCCGGACAAAACTGAGCACGTCCTCCAGAATCTTCAAACGGAGATGGCATGGGACAAAGAGCTTACCAGGGGGTAATTCGGGAGGAGCAGAACCTTGTGAGTTGGTAATCGCAGACACTAGGGGGGGCATGTCTAAAAACTGTCTTGATCTAAGAATTTTCTTGTTGTCCATAGCAACCAATGAGCGTGCCCCTTTCATTTCATATAGAGCTCTGAAAAAATAAAACGGGCGCTCTGATTGGTTGCTATGGGCAACAAGAAAAGTCTTAGACCAAGACAGTTTTCAGACATGTCCCCCTAGATCTGCAGTGAGGGTGAGGGATTTTTCAGGTTCCTCCTCTGGGACATCACAGACACCAAAGCTTTGGGATAAGGCATCGGCCTTAACATTTTTGCCCCTGGACGATAGGTTACCACAGAGTTAATCCTAGTAAAAAATAACGCCCACCGTGCCTGACGGGGGTTCAACCTTTTGGCATTGTCAAGGTACAGTAAATTTTTATGATCTGTCAGAACTGTCACCTTATGCCTGGCACCCTCCAGAAAGTGTCTCCACTCTTCGAAAGCCCATTTAATGGCCAGTAAGTCCCTGTTACCAATATCATAGTTAGTCTTAGCAGTGGAGAATTTTCTGGAGAAGAAGGCAATAGGACCGAGGTTGGTACAAGGTTTGGCTCCCTGGGACAGGACGGCCCCTATACCCTTCTCAGAGGTATCCACCTCCACGACAAATGGCTGTTCTGGGTTAGAGTGGACCAGGACAGGCGCAGAAGTAAAACATTTTTTCAAGGTGGAAAATGCTTGTTCGTCATCCAGGTACAGAACAAGACAACGCCCCAAAAGATCTCTGAAAATATCATTAACAAAGCATTGGAAGACGGCAGGGGCATTACAAAGACCAAAAGGCATAACAAGGTATTCAAAATGCCCCTTAGGTGTATTAAAGGCCGTCTTCCAATCGTCACCCTCTCTGATCCGGATCAGGTTGTACGCCCCACGGAGATCAATTTTGGAGAACCACCGAGCGATCCTTTATGGTAATTTTATTAAGCTCCCGGTAGTCAATACAAGGATGGAGACCTCCATCTTTTTCTCGACAAAGAAAAAAACAGCACCCACCGGCGAGATAGAAGGTCGTATGTGACCCTTTTCCAAGCTTTCCTTAATATACTGAGACATAGACTGGTTCCAGGGCAGATAAGTTGAAAAAGCCACCTTTAGGGAGCTTCGCCCCTGGAATGAGATCTATAGCACAATCATAAGGCCGGTGCAGAGGGAGACTATGCGTGACGGTCTCATCAAAGACCACTTTGAAATCAGAAATAAATTCAGGAATATCGTGATCACTATTTATAGAGCACACCAAGGACTGAACAGTCTTCAGATGAGAACCACATGACTCTCCCCATTTGACCAACTCAGTGGTCCTCCAGTCAAACACAGGATTATGGAGGCATAGCCATGGCAAGCCCAAAATAATGACTGTAGTGAGTCTTTCCATGACAAAAAATGAAAGTTTTTCAGTATGCAAGCACCCAACATTCAAAGTGATTTCTGTAGTATGGCATTTTATTCTTCTCTCAGTTAGGGGGGGTAGAATATGCACCTGAAACGGAGAAGGGAGAACACAACAGAATTAATTCTAAACCTAGGGCTTGAGCCACAACCATACTAATGAAACTAACAGCAGCTCCTGAGTCAATCATGGCTTGGCAAACAAAACTCTCTTAACCAAAAATCAAGGTTACAGGCAAAGAAAACTAATTATCCGAGCTAGGAGGTACCTGTACGCCTGAGTTAGCCTCATGGAAGTTTGGTGTTTGGCGTTTGCCCGCGGTGACTTAGGCCTGGTCGGGCAGCCCCTCAGAACAGGGCCAGGTTTCCCACAATAAAGGCATAGGGCATTCTCCAATCGATGTCTTCTCCTGTAGAGCCCAACACCATTGGTTCGTCTCCAGAAGCCCAGAAAGGGAGAAGGCGAAGGAGATGGGAGAGGAGATTCTTTAGAGACAGCAGAAAGAGGTTTGACAGGAGAGCCTGGTTTGAGCTGAATAGTCAATCTCCCTTGCTTTTCCCTGCGTCTTTCTCTTAGTCTTCTGTCAATGGATACAGCCAAAGTCATAAAGTCACCTAAGGTCTCAGGAATGGGATGACTGACCATAGCATCCTTCACAGCATCTGGCAGCCCTTGTTTGAAGAGGGTCTTTAGAGGCTGGTCTGACCATCCAGTTATCGAGCTCCACTGGCGGAATTCGGAACAGTAGTCTTCAACCGAGCGGCGGCCCTGCTGAATGGATAGCAATTGAGTTTCCGCCAATGCCGCACGGTTTGGATCATCATAAATATGGCCTAAAGCCAGAAAGAATCTGTCAACTCTGGGGCCTCAGGAGGCATACCTAACGCCCAAACCTGAGGTGGGCCTTGGAGGAGAGACACAACCATAGCTACTCTCTCAGCCTCAGAGAAAAAATTATTAAACCGGAAAAATAGACGACAAGACTCCCTGAAGGTTCGGAATCTATCAGGGTTACCGTCAAAGCGATCTGGAAGCAGCATTTTAGGTTTGTGCTGGATGCTTTGACCCATAAACCCAAGAGCAGGTAAGGAAACTGACGGGACGGCTGGTTCGGGCGCCGAGGTCGTCACAGTATCCAGCCGTTGCAAGATTAGATTCAGAAGCCCCTCCATGCCCTGAAATTGGGTTGTCAGTTCGTCCAGGCGGTCAGTGACCGACAAGTCGGTGCTCATATTGAACCGCCGGAGGAGTTGCCTGGGGTAAGGGCCTGCTATAATGTAAGGGACTGGTCAGGGGCGCACGAGCAGACACAACAGAGTGAGGCCCTGACGCTGGTCCCACCACTGTCCCTGCCTTTTGGGGGTGTCCGACTCTTTAATAGATCGGTCCCAACCAGAAGACTGAGAACTGCACTAAACTACATGAAACACAAGGAACGGACAGACAAACAGGAACACAATAAGGAAAAGTCAGGCAGGCAAAGTCGGCAACTATCGGGAGACGCAGTTCCAAATCGGGAGACAGAATCCTAGCCAAGTCAGATAACAG
This sequence comes from Phyllomedusa bahiana, assembly GCA_025379985.1. Lineage (NCBI taxonomy): Eukaryota > Metazoa > Chordata > Amphibia > Anura > Hylidae > Phyllomedusa > Phyllomedusa bahiana. Next base: position 5,486 of record JAODAL010022005.1, read on the forward strand.
GAGAGGCGAACAAAGAACAGCCGAACTATAGGCAGAGAAAAACCGACCGTATAGCAGGCAAGGATGAGAGGAAGCTCATATATATCATGCTTTCTTGTTATAATAATCTTGTCTATATTGTGTTTATTGATTATATATATAAATCTTTTTATTGTACTATTATACTTAAAGGGGTTGTCTCACTACAAGGATAAAGATGTTAAAGATCTTGCAAAAACAAGTCACTTTGCAATATGTGTCCATTAACAGTGTCCTACCTATTCTTAGATATCCCCTCTTGTATGGGCTGCATCAGCTCCTCAGGTCGCTATGGCTATAGATCAGTTTGATCCCTCATGATAGGTTGCCAGTGCTGGTTGCTATAGCTACAGACCTGTTCTATCTCTCCTGATAGGCTGCCAGCACTGGTTGCTATAGCTACAGACCTGTTCTATCTCTCCTGATAGGCTGTCAGCACTGGTTGCTATAGCCACAGCCCTTTTCTATCTCTCCTGATAGGCTGTCAGAACTGGTTGCTATAGCCACAGACCTGTTCCATCTCTCCTGATAGACTGCCAGCGCTGGTTGCTATAGCTACAGACCTGTTCTATCTCTCCTGATAGGCTATCAGCACTGGTTGCTATAGCTACAGACCTGTTCTATCTCTCCTGATAGGCTGTCAGCACTGGTTGTTATAGCCACAGACCTGTTCTATCTCTCCTGATAGGCTGCCAGCACTGGTCGCTATAGCTATAGACCTGTTCTATCTCTCCTGATAGGCTGCCAGCACTGGTTGCTATAGCTACAGACCTGTTCCATCTCTCCTGATAGGCTGCCAGCAATGGTTGCAATAGCTACAGATCTGTTTGATATCTCATGATAGGCTGCCAGCACTGGTTGCTATAGCTACAGACCTGGCTTCTACTGCAGCGTAGTGGAAGCCAGTAAACACGCCCCTGAATTCAAAGTGAAACCAAAAAAACGGGACTGAGGTAAGATGAAACAATGTAGTGAGACAACCCCTTTAATTACATTTGTATTTGTGTTATGATTTTTTGTATGTGTACATGATATGTTTTTTGTAATCACATGATTATGTTTGGATCATTTATTCAGTTACATTTATTTTTGTTTTTTTTTATTATTTTTTATTTTTTTTCTATTTATCTGGATTAGGTTTGTAATTTATGCTTTGTGCATCTAATTTATCCAGCCGTTGCTCTAATATTTTACTACATTTTAGTAACTACATATGGTTTGTGCAATCATTATATTTCATCACTCACCGTTCTAATTACTTAATTTCATATCTTATTCTTTTTTTCACCCCTTCCTTACTGACTTGCTCACTTTCACCGTTCACTTCTTTACTTTGCATACCTCCTTTTTCACTTAATTTTCACCGGTCACATTTTGCACGTCATTTTCACAAATTCTCACTTATTCTTTGCATATATAGCAGACTTTTATTTATTTCATCCCTGTGTCTGCTTTGTTTGTGCTGACAAAGGGCTGTATCTTAAGTCCAGGCGCCGTGTGAAGTGTCTGTCTGGAGATGATATCTTCCGGGCATGCGCATTCGCTTTGTTCTGCCAGAGTGGGGCACCGGCTTGGAAGCGCTGCAATTTCTGCGCATGCGCAGATGGTTTTCTTGAACGCCGCCCTTGTTCGTGTCTATAAGCACTGTTCATTTTGGATCTTTGATTAAAATTAAGGATATGGCGATTTGTTTATGTCACGGTTGTCCTGAGTGACTTTGCAGAGTAATGTGGATCCTCTGGTCACCGCGTAGCATTGGTGTGGCCTACGCCAGGGAGCGAAGTCTAAGGGGCCCCTTGTTTTCACCGGCAAAGCGGGAAGGGCTTTGCTGCAGGGAAACCCCAGGTCTCTACCCCTGACGTAGGTGACAACCGAAGGATGAGGTGCCTACAGGCCGAAGCCGGAACGTGGAGCAGCGAGATGAATGGAGTGGCAGGCAGGCGTGGCACGGGCGGCAGGTAGCAAGCGTAGCTAGATATACGTTGACGAAACAGGAAACACTAGAAACACACAGCAGAACGTAACTAGAAATGGACACCAACAACTGGGCGCCGAGACCAAAAAAAGCCCCTGCAAGAGGCACGCATTGCAGGAACATAATTACCTGTTGCGCGCTGGCCCTTTAAATCCAGGGAACTGATGTGCGCGCACCCTTAGTGGCCGGTAAGGGGTACGTGTCTCACAGGAGGAAGACGCAGAGGAGCGCGTCCGCCGAGGAGGAAGCAGGACGGGACCAGGTGAGTACAGGGCAGGCAGGAGCCGGGAGCGAACATCAGCCCTGAGCGTAGCGCGGGGACTGCCGGCAGCCGGGTAACGGTCTGGGAGTCGGACCGCGGCACGAGCCGTTACAGTTTATTATTTAGTCTGAGGTGCATTTCTTGGACTTTAGGGGATGTTTTGAGGTCTTATACATAGATGTATATATATATTTGTATTGGTTAAACATGATCATGTGACATACTGCAGGCAGGTATATGCGACATCATATGTTGACACAGACACACCCCATGAGCCATGAGGAAGCATTAGTGAAACGTGCATTGGGGTGTCAGGTATAGGCAATGCGGAGTTCTCTACTATGGGTAAGATTTCTCCTGTGACTTTTCTCCAAGACTTCTCCCGTGCTTCACCCACACTCTGGAACTCACTGCCCCAACACATCAGACTCTCCTCCACTTTCACCAGCTTCAAAAGCAACTTGAAAACCCATCTCTTCAGGCTTGCCTATAACCTTCACTAAACTTGTCACTACTTCCCCCCACAGACATGTCTGACCCTCACCTCCGTCTCTTTCCCCTCCTTGTAGATTGTAAGCCCTCGCGGGTAGGGTCCTCTCTCCTCTGTCGTGCCAATTGTCATTATCACTTATCACTGTACTCGTTTGACTTATGTAATGTATGTAACCCCTCGAATGTACAGCGCCCTGGAATCAATGGCGCTTTAAAATAAATAATAATAATAATATTAATAATAATAATAAGATAACTTGATATTGTCTTTTGTTGATTTATTATCCCAATTCTATTTGCATAGCCTAATATGATGTGTTATACTTTTAGATTTTTGCAACATATCAAATAGGAATTGGGATAACGCATGATCTGTGAATTTTCACCTGCTTTTCGTTGGTCTATTGTTCAGGATAAACAAATTTTGATTTTCTTTTTGTTTCTTTGTTTTGTTTAAATGATTTGTATTTTTATTTTTAATAAAGTAATTGTTCTTATTTTTTGGTAATTAAGTTCTCATTTTTTGTGGTGTGTATAATATTCTGAGTGACATTACCGGTACTAATTGAAAAAAATTTTTTGGGGAGGTATTGTGTATTTTCTCTTTAATATCTGGTCCATGTATTTCCTTCGATTCTTTTTTGTGTTACTAGGACTAGAGAAGATATTCTGGTGTCCTACGCAAACAATATATAATGCCCCCCGAAATAATATTCATCCCGCTCCATACCTCCTTGCGCCCCTATTTCTGCCTGGGATAAAGTAGTACACTAGGCGGTTGCCTAACTTCGACTACCATTCGTCCCGGCCTTGCATGTCTGTAAGACATCCATATACAGAACATATACAGACATACCTGAAGCATTGGGTTTGCTTTTATCCTCACAAGTTGGTCCCTCAGACAACTCTAAGGACTATCAGCTGACTATGCAGCACATGTGAACTTGATTAGTGGGAATGTTTTATTACCAACTCTCTATAAAGCTGAGTTTCATTTGGCGGCTGGCACAGAGTATACTGTTAACTGAGAGCTTGAATTTTGTGATATGCTTTCATTTGTTTCTAGCGTGTTAAAAGTTTAGTCCTGTTCTAGTTTAGTTTTATGTGCAGTTGGCTATAGCCTGTTTGTCTTTAGTTCTCTGTTAGCTTTGGTACTGCCTCGTGTCAGTTTTTCTGTGTATTCGGTAGTTTTTTAGCCTCGTAGTGTTTGGTTTGGGTTAGTACAGCTGAGGGACATTGGTAAGGATATCATCAGGGATGTAATAGGGCTACTAGAGAGGTCTAGGGTTGGGAACAGCACAAGGGACAGAATTTTTTCAGGGACAGATATAGGGAAAGTTAGTCATGAGCATCAGATATTGCTTCTGGATTCAAGTAATTTATCATGCAATTGTCATTGTCCTTCTTGCTGTCCATTTTGGATACATGAGTCATATATTATTTGCACGCAACCGTTAGCTGGCTTCTCTACGTTTTGAGTTTAGTTTGCCATTTGTGTTGAAATGTGTCATTACAGCAGCTGGGCAGCCTTGTAAGTGGCAAATCTCAGACAAGGCACAACAGCTTCATGGTTACGTTCACACTAGGAGGCACTTTTCTGCATTAACAATATTTAAGTTTCCATCAGTCACTGGAGCCTTGTAAAAGGGTGACAGCAGGACACAGATGATGTAGTTAAATTGCAGTTATAAAGTTCAAGGCTTGTTTAACAAGTGTACGGAGAGTCATGGATATTCAGTGTGGTCCTAAACAACAGTCACTGTTCCGGTCTGGATTTCATAGTTTGGGGCATCGCTCCAAGGTCACTGCCTACATTAACTATGGGTCAGGTTTTCACGGCTTTCAGGAAGACAAGAAATATCACCGGAGTTGGTTCCTGATTCTTACCAGCTCACCCACTCTGGGCAGGAATGGGTGGACTTCACTCTCAGGAGGATAGCCTAATCCTGTTATACCAGTGCTGGAGTCTTCTTAGTCCCCCTTTAACCGCCCAAGGGTCCCACCCTTCACAGCTCATGATGAGCATAGAGCTATGTTGGCCCTAGTATGACTACAGTGCTTGGAGGAGGCCTCTTGGTTTCCAGACAGGTTTTTGCCCAGTACAGAGGGACATGGATTTTTCCTCAACTCCAAAACTGTACAGATTTAGCCAGGAACCACATCGATCACTCCCCCCGCCCGTTCTTGGCATTCAGCTGTAGGACATGCAACAGACTTAACTGAGCAGAGGATGCAGCTGATGGTGTTTGAGGAAAGAGGATCCCAGTCTCCTTTCAGAATAATCTCCTCTGGTGGATCCTCAGTATAATCTCCTCTGGTGGCCCCTCAGTATAATCTCCTCTGGTGGCCCCTCAGTATAATCTCCTCTGGTGGATCCTCAGTATAATCTCCTTTTTGGTTTACCCTCAGTTAAAAAACTCCCCTTTGGGGGACCCTAGTATAATCTCCTCTGGTTGCCCTCGTTAATCTCCCCCTGGTGGCCCCCCAGTTTTAATCTCCTCTGGTGGGCCTCAGGGATAAACTCATTGGTTTGGGGCTCCCCCGTATAATTCCTCTGGTTTGGGTCCTCAGGTTTTTTTTTCTCTTGGGGACCCTCAGTATAAAACTCCCCTGGTGGACCCTCGTATAATTTTCCTTTTGGTGACCCTCAGTAAAAATCTTCTGTGGAAACCTCATTTTAAACTCCTCTTGTGGGGGCCCCCAGGAAAAATCTCCTCTGGTGGGGCCCCCAGTATAATCTCCCCTGGGGGCCCCTCAATATTAAACTCCCCTGGTGGTCCCCAAATAAAAAAAAATCCCCCCTGGGGCCCTTATAATTCCTCTGGTGGCCCCCCATAAAAATCTTCCCCTTTGGGGGGCCCTCAGTATAATCTCCCCCTGGTAGCCCTCAGTATTAAACTACTCTGGTACCCCCCGTATAATCTCCTTTTGGTGGCTCCTCAAATATAATCTCCTCAGGGGGATCCTCCCGTAAATTTTCCTCTGGTGGCCCTCAGTTAAAAAACTTTTTCCGGTGGAACCTTTAGTTTTAATCTCCTAAAGGGGGATTCCGTTAATCTTCTCTGGGGGCCCCGGTTAAATCTTTCTGGGTGGCCCCCCCGGGAAAAAATCTCCCCTGGTGGGCCCCCATAAAAATCTTCTTGGTGGCCCTCCGGGATAATTTTCCTTTTTGTGGCCCCCCAGGGATAATCCCTTTTGGTGGCCCTCAGTATAATCTTTTGGTGGCCCCCCAGGGATAAACTCCTCTGGTGGCCCCTCAGTATAATCTCCCCCTGGTGCCCCCAGTTAATCTCTCTTTTTGGTGACCCCTCAGTATAAAACTTCATGTGGCCCTCAGTTAATCTCCTCTGGTGGCCCCAGTATAATCTCCCCTGGGTGCTCCCCCAGAAAATCTCCTCGGGGGCCCCCCAGTAATTCCTCTGGTGGGGCCCCCGTTTTAAACTCCTTTTTTGACCCCTCATATAATCTCCTCTGGGGGAAACCCCAGTATAATCTCCCTCTGGTGGCCCTTTTTAAATATTTAAACTCCTTTGGTGGGTCCTCAGTTTAATCTCCCCTGGGGGCCCCCCCGTATAATCTTCCCCCTGGTGGCCCCCCAGTATAACCCCCGTTGGGTGGCCCTCATATAATCTCCTCTGGTGGCCCCCCAGTAAAAATCTTTCCCTGTTGACCCTCAGTATAAACTTCTCTGGTAAACCCCCCAGTATAATCCCCTCTGGTGGCCCTCAGTATGAAAAACCTCTGGTTTGGGGCCCCCAGTATAATTTTCCTTGGTTGCCCCCCAGTATAACCCTCTGGTGGGTCTCAGTAAAAATCTCCTTTTGGGGGCCCTCAGTATAATCTCCCTGGGGGGCCCCCCAGTATAATCTCTGGTTTGGGCCCCCAGTATAATTTTCCCTTTTGGTGGACCTCAGTAATAATCTCTGGGGCCCCCAGTATTTTCCCTTTGGTGGCTTTTCCCCGTATTTTAAACTCCTCTGTGGATCCTCAATTTTAAAATTTTCCCCATGTGGATTTCCCCAGTTTTAATCCCCCTTGGTGGCCCCCCAGTATAATCCCTCTGGTGACCCTTCCCCAGTATAATTCCTCATGTGGGCCCCCAGTATAATCTCCCCTGGTGGCCCTCCCGTAAAAATTCCCTGGTTTACCCCTCGATAAAAACTCCCCTTGGGGACCCCCAGTATAATTCCTATGTGGCCCCCAGTATAAACCCCTTGGTTGGGGCCCCAGTATAAACTCCTCTGGGGACTCCCCCAGTATAATCCCTTGTGGATCCCTCAGTATAATTCCTTTTGGTGGCCCCTCAGTATTTTAAACTTGGTTGGCCCTCAGTATTTTCTCCTTGGTGGCTCCAGTATAATCCCTCTGCTGGATCCCCCAGTATAACTCCCCCAGGGGGTTTTCCCCAGGAAAAAAATCTCCTATGGTTTGGGCCCTCAGTATAATCTCCTCTTGTGGCCCTCAGTATAATTTTCCCCTGGTGGCCCTCAGTTTAAAACTTCTTGGGGGGCCCTCAGTTTAAAAATCCCTCTTGTGGCCCTCGTATAATCCCCTCTGGTGAAACCCCCAAGTTTAAACCCCCCTGGTGACCCCCAGGGAAAAATTCCTCTGGGGCCCCCAGTTTAAAACCCCCGGGGGACCCTCAGTAAAAATCTCCTCGGTGCCCTCAGTATAATCTCCTTTTTGTGGCCCTCAGTATAATCTCCTCTGGGGGCCCCCAGTATAACTCCCTTTTTTTACCCCCCAGTATAATTTTCCTCTGGGGGCCCTCCCGTAAAATAATCCCTCTGGGGGCCCCCCAGTTAAAAAATCCCTCTGTTGCCCACAGTATAATCCCCCTTTTTTACCCTCATTTTAATCTTCTCTGGGGGGCCCTCATTTAATCCCCCCTGGTGGCCCTCAAGGGGATAATCTCCTCTTGGGGGCCCTCATATAACTCCCCCTTTGGTTTGGGCTTCAAATATAATCCCCCTCATGTGGCCCCCAGTATAATCCCTCTGGTGGGCCTCATATAATCTCCTCTGGTGGGCCCCTCAGTAAAAATCCCCCTCGGGGGCCCCCAGTAAAAATTCCCCCTGGTGGCCCCTCAGTATAATCTCCTCATGGGCCCTCGATAATTTTTCCTCTGGTGACCCTCAGTAAAAATCTCCTTTATGTGGCCCTCAGAAAAATCTCCTTGGTGACCCTCAGTATAAAATTTTCCCCTTTGGGGGAAACTCAGTATAATCTCCTTGGGTGATCCTCAGTATAATCTCCCTTGGTGGGGCCCCCAGGGATAAAACCTCTTGGGGGCCCCTCGGGATAATTTTCCTCTGTTTGGGCCCCCAGTTTTAATTTTCCCCCTTTTGGGGACCCCTCAGTAAAAAATTCCTCTGGTGCTTTTTCGTAAAAAATTTTCCTCATTTTGGCCCCTCATATAATCTCTTGGTGGCCCTCAGTATAAAACTTTCCCCTTTTGATCCTCCAGTATAAAACTCCTCCCGGTTGGGCCCCCAGTATAATCTCCTTGGGGGACCCCCCTCAGTATAATTTTCCTCTGGTGGGCCCCCCGGTTTCATCTCATCTTGTTTCCCCCCAGTATAATTTTTCCTCTGGGGGGGGCCTGCGGGATAATTTTCCTCTGATGGTCCCCCGAAATTTAATCTCCCCTGGTGGCCCCAGTAAAATCTCCCTGGTGACCCCCAGTAAAAATTTTTCTTTTGGTGGGCCCCTTTTAGTATAAACTCCTCTTGGGGGGCCCCCATTTTAATCTCCTCGGAAAGGTCCTCGGGATAAACTCCTTTGGTGGGGGCCCCAGTATAATTTTCCCCGGGGGAAACCCCTCAGTATAATCTTTCCCCTTGGGGGCCCTCACTATAATTTTCCCCTGGTGGAAACCAAAAGTAAAAAACTCCTATTGTGACCCTCAGGATAATCTTCTCTGGTGGACCCCCTTTAAATATAATCCCCTCTTTTGGCCCCCGTTAATCTCCTCTGGGTGGCCCTCATTTTAATCTCCCCTGGTGGACTCTAGTATAATCTCCTCTGGGCCCTCAGTTTTTAAACTCCTCTGGTTGGGGCCCTTTAGTTTTAAAACTCCCCTTTGGGGACTCCCCAGTATAATCTCCTCTGGGGGGCCCCCCAGTATAATCTCCTCTGGGGGCCCCCCAGTATAATCCCCCTGGTGGCCCTCAGTATAATCTCCTTGGGGGCCCTCAGTAAAATCTCCCCTGGGTTTTACCCTCCCGTATAATCTCCTCTGGGGGCCCTCAGTATAATCTCCTCTGGTGGGCTCCTCAGTATAATTCCCCTGGTGGCCCTCAAGGGATAATCTCCTCTTGGGGCCCTCATTTTTAATTTTCCCCCTGGTGGGGCCCCCAGTATAAACCCTCTGGTGGGCCCCTTTATAAAAATCCCTTTTTGGGGGACCCCCCAAATATAATTTTTCCTCTGGTGACTCTCAAGTAAAAATCCCCCTTTGTGGCCCAGTATAATCTCCTTTGGGGGGCCCCTCCCGTATAATTCTACCTGGTGACCCTCAGTAAATTTTCCTCTTTGGGGGCCCTCAGTATTTCTCCTTTGGTTTACCTTTTTCCCCTTTATAATCTTTCCCCTGGTGGGATCCTCGGGAAAATCTCCTCTTGTGACCCCTTATTTAAACTCCCCTTTGGGGGGCCCCCCAGTATAAAACCCCTTGATGGTTCCCCCAGTAAAAATCTCCTCTGGTGGGCCCCTCAAATATAATCCTCCTTGGTGGAAAAACCCCCATATAAAACTTTTCTGGTGGGGGCCCCCAGTATAATCTCCTCTGGTGGGCCTCCCGTATAAAACTCCTCTGATGGTCCCCAGTTTTAAAACTCCTCTGGTGGGGCCCAGTTTTAATCTCCTTTTGGTTGGGCCCCCCTTTAGTATAAACTCCTTGGTGCCCTCCCCTATTTAAACTCCCTGGTGGAACCCCCAGTAAAAAATCTCCTCTGGTGGCCCCGGTATAATCTCCTCCTTTGGGGGATCCCCGGTATAATCTCCTCTTGTGGCCCTCAGTAAATCCCCCTCTGGTTTGGGTTCCCCAGTTAATCTTCTGGTTTGGGTCCTCTTAAAAATTCCTTTTTGTGGCCCTCAGTAAAAAAAGCTCCTCTGGTGGACCCTCGGGATAATCCCCCTCTGGGGGATCCTCAGTATAACTTTTTCTGGTGCGGGCCCCCATTTTAAACCCCCTCTTTTGGAAACCCTTCAGTATAAAATTTCCCCTTGGGGACCCTCCTTAAAAATTTCCTCTGGTGGCCCTCAGTATAAAACTCCTCTGGGGGGATCCTAATATAATTCCCTTTTTGTGGCCCCAGTTAATCTCCTCTGGTGGAAATTTTCGTATAATTTCCTATGTGGCCCCCCAGTATAAAAAACCTCTGGGACCCACCCGAATAATCTGTATAATCCCTCTGGTTGCCCCAAATATAATCTCCTCTGGTGGCCCCAGTATTTAATTTTTCCTCTGGTGGGTCCCATATAATCTTCCCTCTGGTGGACTCTCATTAAAAATTTTCATGTTTTGGGCCCCCCAGTAAAAATTTTCCCCTGGGGACCCACAGAAAAAATTGTAAATCTCCTCTTGGGGGCCCCCTTTTAACTCCTCTGGTGGCCCTCAGTATAATTTTCCCCTGGGGACCCTCAGGGATAATCTCCTCTGGTGCCCTCAGTATAATTTTCCTCTGGTGGCCCTCAGTATTTAAACTCCTCTGGTGAAACCCCCGTATAACTTTCCCATTTGGCCCTCAGTATAATTCAAAGGGGGGGCCCAGTATAATTTTTTTTTGGAAAAGACCCAAGGAAATTTTTGTCCAAAAATGAGTCCCTGTAAAAAGCTCAACCTGCCAATGAGGAAGAACGGTGAGGGACCTCATCTGGAGACCTCCTTGTCCACCAGCCCCAGCACATTTGCCTTACCCCAGCCTCGCTCAGCAGTAACTCCACCAGGATCTTGCTGTTTGTGTTTTTCTGACCGAGCTTGTGCTGGAGAACTCGTGTATAATGAAACGCATCCCTGCCTCCCCGTGCGGGGTTCCTGCAAGGCCACCGCCGCCGCCACCACCGCTCTATTTACAATACAAGCAATAACCACGCAATTCGCCTCCATTAAACTACCGGGAATGTGCACAAACCTCCCTCCCAGGCAATTACTCTCCAACGTGAACTCCGAATTTCCTATCTGTAAAAATGTTTCCGTTATTTCCAAGGTGTGAACAGGATGGAGAGACAGCCGAGAGGGCTTACCTGACCCACGTCCTGTCACCATGCCGGCCGGGGGCGGAGGAGGAGGGGGGGGGCTGAGGGTCGGGGTCTGGACGTATAATTCGACTCCACGTTATATCTGTCTGGTCCGTAAGAGAAATTTTATTAGACTTTAGAATTTTCCCAACACATTTCCTGAGGAATTGGTCTTCATGGCCGCGGAGCGGGAAGGTGGGGGGGGGGGGGCATTGGGGGGGAGGGGGGGTTTGGGGGTGTGGGTGGAGACTTTCCTCCTCGACGTTCTGTGCTACTGCTTTAAATATCGAGGCAATAAAAAAAAAAAATGATTTCTGCAATATGAGAGGAATGTTGTTACTGGACCCGAGCATGAATGAGAAGCACCAAGGGAAATAATCTGTCTGCAGGAATTAGGAATGACCCAATCCTAATGGTATTTGCTCCAACGCTCCCTCCAATGGGGCTCAGCCGTCGGGATTGTGAATTTGTTAAAATGACGATTGTTATGACACTAATGCGCTTCATATTCAACGCTGGCAAATAGGAGCAGATACCCATACGAGTCCATGGAGGCCCCAGGACGTAACCTCATGCACAGGGCCTTCGTGTTCTGGCCCCAATTTAATTGAATCTGACTACAGTGATTAGCTTTCGACCTGTAGGGAACGGTAAATGAAGACTTTTTCTAAATACATTGCTCCTGTGGATATTGCCCTGATCAGGAGATACAAGAGATTTTATCTGCTCTGAGTGCACGCAGGTTTCTATGGTTACCGTCCATATCGACCTTTCTGATTAGACAGAGAGCAGGAAGTGACGAAACCACTTGTCGGACGAGGAGGCTTTGGTCCTCATTTATGAAAACTGTCCGGAAGTAAGACTGTCTTTGTTGCCCATAGCAACCAGTCAGAGCTCATAGCAACCAATCAGAGCTTATAGCGACCGATCAGAGCTCCTAGTGACCAATCAGAGCCCATAGTAGCCAATCAGAGCCCATAGCAGCCAATCAGAGCTCATAGCGACCAATTAGCGCTCATAGCACCCAGACAGAGCCCATAGCACCCAGACAGAGCCCATAGCACCCAGACAGAGCCCATAGCAGCCAATCTGATTCTGTGCCCATAGCGACCAATTAGAGCCCATAGCAACCAATCAAAGCTAATAGCAACCAATCATAGTCTATAGCAACCAATCAGAGCTCATAGTGACCAATCAGAGCTCATAGCAACTGACCAGAGCCCATAGCGACCAATCAGAACTCATAGTGACCAACCAGAGCTCATAGTAACCAATCAGTGCCCAAAGCAACCAATCAGAGCTCACAGCAACCAATCAGAGCTCATAGTGACCAATCAGAGCCCATAGCAACCAATCAAAGCCCATAGCCACCAATCAGAACTGACAGTACCCAATCAGAGCCCATAGCCACCAATCAGAGCCCATAGCAACCAATAAGAGCTCATAGCAACCAAACAGAGCTCATAACAACCAATAAGAGCCCATAGCTACCAATCAGAGACCATAGCAACCAAATAGAGCCCATAGCAACCAATCAGAGCTCATAGCAACCAATCAGAGCTCATAGCACCCAATCAGAGACCATAGCAGCCAATCAGAGCTCATAGCAACCAATCTGAACTTCTGGCAACCAATCAGAGCCCATAGTAACCAATCAGAGCTCATAGCAACCAATTAGAGCCCATAGCAACCAATCAGAGCCAATAGCAACCAATCAGAGCTCATAGCAACCAATCAGAGCTCATAGCAACTCCTTGGAGTTCTGTAGCTTTGTTTAATTCAGATTAAATCTCCTGCACTTACATCACTATAACGCTCATCTGGTTACAGAGGAGCTAAATATACTAAGCACTGCTATAGAACCACTCACAACCTAACCAGACAGTGTGCATATGAAGCTGCCTGTGGGTCTGAAACAGCATGGTGAGAAATGCCCCTTAAGTAATACCGTTATACAGGAGACGGATAAAACTGCCATGTAGTGCCATAACAATATGACCATCGGTTAGTACTGCTATATATCATTAATATACTGTTCCCACATAATATTGCTATAGAGTTTCCACGTATTACCGCCCACCCTGTTCAACCAGTTCCTGACCCGGTCGCTCCTTCCGTCTTCCTGACCAGGCACATTTTCCCCCATGCGGGTTTGCACTCTGTAACGTATTCTGAAATTTGGTTGTGCCAATGAGTATTTCACCATTTTTCTGTGATGCATTACAATCTATTTATTTATTTTGATGATGATATGAGGGATAATAGTAAAAAAAGTCAATTTTTCAAATTTTTTTATTTATTTTTTTTTAACAGCAAAAGTGCCGCTAAATTAAGTTGTGTCATTTTGTCACTTTCATCATTCATATACAGGTGATACGACGTTTTAGGGTTGTCGGGGACGCGTCTAAAAGTTGCGGTTTGGGCTGTAAGTGTTCATTTTAATAAAAAACAAAATTTGTGTGTTTTTTTATTACTTTAGTTTTAACTTTTATTTTTCATTGCATTTTTCATTTGAAATTCGGGATCATATATTATTCCCAATTACAAGAGAAACACACCCCTAAAAGTTATTATTTTTATCTGATTTTTATCTTAGATTTTTTTGCAGCAAAAACATTAAAAAAAATTTACATTATTTGACATTTTTTAACAGCAACAGTAGCACTAAAATAAGTTTTGTTATTGTGTCACTTTTCTGTAACAGATGTTTATATACAGGTGATATAATGTCTTAGGGTCCTTGGGGGCGGGGGTAATAGTTTGGTTTTGGGCTGTTAACTTCAATAAAATTTTATTTTTTTAAGTATTTTTTGTTAGTTTATTATAACTTTTTCTGATTTCCCTTGTAACTGGGGCTAATATATGAACTCCTGTTACAGGGGAAATACAGTTGATATAACGTCTTAGGGTCCTTGGGGGCGGGGATATTAGTTTGTTTTTGGACTGTTAACTTCAATAAAATTGTAATTTTTAAAATATTTTTTATTAGTTTATTATAACTTTTTCTGATTTCCCTTGTAACTGGGGCTAATATATGAACTCCTGTTACAGGGGAAATACAGGTGATATAACGTCTTAGGGTCCTTGGGGGCAAGGATAGTAGTTTGGTTTTGGACTGTTAACTTCAATAAAATTGTATTTTTTTTACATTTTTTTATTCGTTTATTTCTATATACCTTTTTTTTTCTTTTCTGAGTTCCCTTGTAACTGGGGCTAATATATGAACTCCTGTTACAGGGGAAATACAGGTGATATAACATCTTAGGGTCCTTGGGGGCAGGGATAATAGTTTGGTTTTGGGCTGTTAACTTCAATAAAATTGAACTGGGGCTAATATATTAACTCCTGTTACATGGGAAATACACTGCAGAGCTGATCTCGGACTGGGTCTTGCAGTTACGATCACATGACCACCGGGACAAGGAAGCAAGAAGCCAGTAGGCTTTCTACCTATCTGTATGTAAAGCTCTCATTGAGCAATTTATATGCACCGATTTGGAAGGCAGGGACGGTAATAATCCGTCCCTGCCTTCTCAATGGAGAGCCCGGCTGACGCTGACAGCCAGCTCTCCACTTCTGCAGCAGCTCAATTAGTTCCAGGATGTCCATGCAGAATTAGACGTCGGCCAGAGGTTTATAGCCAATGGGCATCTAGTTAAATATTACCACAATACAGTGGCCAGCAATAGTACCATACTATAAATAGAGGAAGCATAGTTAGGTGCCCTGACAATTAGTATTGGGCTTCAGATTCGGGTCAAAAGCAAATTCAACCCATATCCAAGCACTTTGGTTTGGATTGGCCTCTAAGTGAGGGATCGTTAGGGTTAGTTAAGGGGTTTTAAAGGTTAAAGAGGTTGTCTCACTACAGACATTAGGATAGGCCATCGATGTGTGAGAGGTCGAGCCCCAAAATCTCTCTGTTCTGAATTTCCCATAGAAATGAATGGGAGTTCTGAGTTTAGCCAAGCATCGCCGCTCATGTCTATGGGAGAGTCCCGATGACTTCTCCATTTAGAATAGAGAGCTTTGAGGCTCGTTTAGGATGTGAAATAATGCAGGTTGCTAGATGGTGTATGTTGTGGATGATGGGTGGAGCAGTAGTGTGGTGCACCAGTGGTTAAATACCTGACAGACAACAGCAGCTCCAGGGTAACTTCAGACTTGTACTCATGAAACTGGTACTGATGAACATTACATTTCTCCTGGGCATGATACATGTCAGCAGTACACATCTTCAGTACAAATACACTTTTCCTGAGGGACTCACTCTGTGCAAACCTCATTCTCTGAGCAGAAAACACCACGCTCTTGATTGCTACCTTCACAGTATGCTCTCTATCCATCTCTTCCTCTCTGGGATAGCGGTTGTGCCTAAGAGACCCTCTTTAGACCTCATGGTACACTAGCCAGGACCAACTAACTATCACTGAGGTCCACACTGTAAGGGCAGTTCCCATCCATGTTTCCGGGGTCCAGTTCCCTACTGCTTCTGCCGGTGTCGCTGAGATCCTCTTCTGGAAACCTTCTGCTAACTGGCCTATCGGTGAGTGAGGTGTCCATACCAGCCTGCCCTACCTATCGCCGGCAGATATGCAGGGTTCTCCTTTTTTTCTGCTGCTTACAACTGGAACTATGTGCACACTCAGAACTTACAACTGAACTAAACTTGGAACTCAAATGGATCCAGAGCTGACAGGCTTCACTATTTAGCTGTGTAAATCCTAGAATTTCCCCCATCAGCTCACGGATTGGCTGCTTAACGCAGCTGCACTCTCTCTCCTTTGCTTCCTACACTGCAAGGCTAGCAATGCTATTATGTACACATCCCTTTACAATAAAGATATCAGACATCAGACACCTATAAGACAGTGATGGCATATCTTAGCAATATCTTCTAAAGTGGGACAACCCCTTTAACTTACTGCTTCCATCACTTCTTGTTTCTTCAACACAGGCCCCATATTAGGGCCTGAACCAATTTTTAGTGGTTTAGGGGAGTACTAATTTACTGTCCTTCCATAGACCTAATCTTATATTAACCAGAAGCATCATTTGAGGTTGAAACCGCGTCACTTTTGATTGCCATAACAATGGTCTGCAATGAACTAACCAGGAATGTGAGACAGGAAGTTAGGTTTCAACGGGAGCATCATGTTGCCAGTCCGGTAAATTAACCCAAAAAAACCACTATGGAGCAATTGCATCCCATGACCCTGTTTTGACGAGTACATAGAACCAACATTATTTTTTAGAAAGGCAATTCAATAATAATCTGATCTTATGTTGTCCCGCTGCTGGGATCTCCATCTGTGGTGAAGCCATCTGCAATCTTTAAATTTCTCCACTGACCTGACCTGAGGAAGCGCTAGTTCTAGCATGAAACGCGTCATCTGCCCCAAGCTTTTATATGTTTTAATGAATAATTTAATGATACTTTCCATGACTTCATGGTAATTCTGCTTTGTAATCTGACACGGTCTTTTTCCTATCTGAATACTTACATTTCTCCATAGTGCAACCACAGGAGAAATTAAAGGGGTTTTGCCACGATCTCATTTCATACCTCCTGCATCCAGCTCTTCAGCTCTGTGTGCTCAGAGGGGGCGTGTGTGATTAGTTTGAATTGCAGATCATGTGACCCAACAGGATGACATCACCAGGCCTATCCTCTCTGTAGTCAAAGAAAGGTCTGTTTATGTATGGAGCTGTAAGTAGCTACAATGTAGCTCAGAGGTAACATTTTTTGCTTTACAGCACAAGGGTCCTTAGTTCAAATTCCTGCAGGAACTTAACCTGTGGATTTTTTTTTTCTCTTTATCAATGC
Organism: Phyllomedusa bahiana; assembly: GCA_025379985.1. NCBI lineage: Eukaryota > Metazoa > Chordata > Amphibia > Anura > Hylidae > Phyllomedusa > Phyllomedusa bahiana. The sequence goes on from JAODAL010022005.1 coordinate 22,301, forward strand.
ACATAGCTCATTGAGGTTTCTTTTTTTTTATTTGCACTGTTTGACTAATTACTAATGAGAACAGAGGACGGGAGTAGAATTACAGCACCTGGGGTTTGAACACTCAGTAGCTGCCTGAGAGGAGAGGTGATGTTTGAGCATGTGCGACCAGGAGTGAGCTGTAAACAATGGATCACTAAAGGAGCAGCTAAAACAAAAACGGTGCAGAATTTTTAATAATGATGAAGGTGAAAATGTTTATTATTTAATTTTCAAACTTCCCACATCAATATTACTTCGTGGCTAAACCCCTTTAAGTATTATATGGTTTCCATGCAAATTAAAGGGTAGTCCTTGCTTTGCTTGGACTTGGTAGGACCCCCAAGAGAAGCTCTTTGCAGGGTTAGACCTCCTCCATTACTAAGTATTGCAAAATAGGTTATAGGTAGAGATACAAGTACATGATTGAGTGAACAGATGGTGGAGAACCCCTCTAAGCCTCCTACAGTGTCAGCCATCTTCCATTTTGCTATCTATGCTGTACTTATTTTAAAGGGCTGCAAATGAGAGCAGCTGCGGAGAACGGTGAGGAAAGCTACATTTTGTGGCCACATATAACTAGGCCTATTAGATAATGTTGGCAACATCTTTGGAACTTTAGAATAATGGATTTCTAAACATTGCTTTCATTAAGGATCTAAGGTCACAGAGCTTCCAAATACCACAGCTTCTCAAATGTCGTATGCCAGGAGAACTTCAGACTGTTCTAGGTGGATATTGTAGGTGAAAATACTGTAGGTTATTATTTAATTTAACATTAAAACATCAAAGGGGTATAATCACCACATTGATTACCTTTAAGCATGTAGGCAGAGGTAAATATAGATTTACCAAATACATTGCTGTCCTGATTTTGCTTCCTTTCAGAGTTAGAGCATTTCTTATCTCCAGTGAGTGTACACAAGATTTTCTAGGTTATCGACCACTTTTGTCTGATCAATAAGTGGCCAGGATGGTGACATCACTCCTTGATGTGTCTTACCTGCAGGAAGCTCTGTAGCCTTGTGCCCTGCTGTTAAAACCTCTCTATCATCAATGTCTCTCTAACAGACTCAGCTAGGAACAGCAGAGCTGAAATGTCAGTCACTGCTGTAGAACCGGCCACAGCCTGAACAGGAAGTGGGAGCCTGAAGCTGTAGAACCACCCCCAGCCTGAACAGGAAGTTTGAGCCTGAAGCTGTAGAACTGCCCACAGCCTGAACAGGGAGTGGGAGCCTGAAGCTGTTAAACCATCTACAGCTTAAACAGGAAGTGGGAGCCTGAAGCTGTAGAACTGGCCACAGCCTGAACAGGAAGAGGGAGTCTGAAGCTGTGGAACCGCACACAGCCTGAACAGGAAGTGGGAACCTGACGTTGTAGAACCGCCCACAGCCTAAGCAGGAAATGGGAGCCTGAAGCTGTTAAACCATCTACAGCTTAAACAAGAAGTGGAAGTCTTGAGAAGTACAATCCACCCACAGCCCAAACAGGAAGTGGGAGCCTGAAGCAGTAGAGCCACCCACAGCCTGAACAGGAAGCCTGAAGCTGTAGAACTGCACCACAGCCTGAACAGGAAGTGGGAGCCTGAAGCTGTAGAAACTGCCCACAGCCTGAACAGAAGTGTAGCCTCAAGCTCAAAACATGCCAACTCCCCGTTTTGGCGGGGGGGTCCCGCTAATTTGGGGTCCCCTCCCGCCCTCCCGGGGGGAGTTGGCATTCCTCCCTCCGCCAGCAGGCGGCGGGGGCTCTTTAAATGGTCGCGGCGACAGAGTAGCGCTAGTGCGCTACTCTGGCGCAGCCGGGCCGCTCCTACAGGCGGGTGTAGCGGCCGCTGCGCCCGCTTCACCCGCCCGGAGTCTCGCTGTGCAGGGAGGAGGCAGGAGGGGATTTGTTCCCCTCCTCCCTCCTCTCCTTGTATGTACAGCGCCGGTGTGTGCGCCGCACATACAGGTCAGCGGCGCAGGGGAAGTGACGCGCAGCTGCTCTCACTTCCCCCTGCGCCGCTGAGGAGATCGTCCGGAGCGGCCGTGCTGCAGGAGCCTGGTGAGGTAAGTGGATTTTATTATTTTATTTTTATTAGCTATATGGGGGGCTCTGCCTGGCAACAGAGGGGGCACTACCTGGCAACAATGGGGGCATCTACCTGGCAACAGAGGGGACATCTACCTGGCAACAATGGGGGCACTACCTGGCAACAATGGGGGCACTACCTGGCAACAGAGGGGGCATCTACCTGGCAACAATGGGGGCACTACCTGGCAACAGAGGGGACATCTACCTGGCAACAGTGGGGACAGAAACCTGCAACAGAGGGGGGCACTACCTGGCAACAGAGGGGACAACTACCTGCCAACAATGGGGGCACTACCTGGCAACATAGGGGGCACTACCTGGCAACCGAGGGGACATCTCCCTGGCAACAATGGGGGCACTACCTGGCAACAGAGGGGACATCTACCTGGCAACAGAGGGGGCACTACCTGGCAACAGAGGGGACATCTACCTGGCAACAGAGGGGGCATCTACCTGGCAACAGAGGGGGCACTACCTGGCAAAAAATGGGGGCACTACCTGGCAACAGAGGGGGGCACTACCTGGCAACAGAGGGGACATCTACCCGGCAACAGAGGGGGCACTACCTGGCAACAGAGGGGACATCTACCTGGCAACAGAGGGGGCACTACCTGGCAACAGAGGGGGCATCTACCTGGCAACAGAGGGGGCATCTACCTGGCAACAATGGGGGCACTACCTGGCAACAGAGGGGACATCTACCTGGCAACAGAGGGGGCATCTACCTGGCAACAGAGGGGGCACTACCTGGCAACAATGGGCGCACTACCTGGCAACCATGGGGGCACCTACCTGGCTAACAAAGGGGGGCACCTACCTGGCTACAGAGGGGCATCTACTTGGCTACATGGGGGCATCTACCTGCCTGTAAGGGGCACTACCTGCTTATGGGGGGTTACTACCTGGCTATAAGGGCATCTACCTGGCTTTCTTCCAAAGCCGTTTTGCAGTTAGGTGGAGTGGGTGTGGCTTTTTGAAGGGGCGTGGCATACCGAAAAGATGGGCGTGTCCATGCAAAATTTTGCCGCATCGCGCTATGCGCGCCGCCGTCTAAAGTCTCCTGCTTTTTCATTTGCAAAAGTTGACAACTATGCTCAAGCTATAGAACTGCCCACAGCCACAACAGGACGTGGGATCCGAAAACTATCAGTGAAGAGCAGGCTCTGTGAAACAACAGGATGAAAAAATCCCTTTAATTATATAAAATCACTTTAATGATATAAAAAGTTCATAATCAAAGATCGATGAGAATCTCCCTGATGAGATACCAGATATGTAAGGTTTTCATTATGTTTTAGTAATGTAAAAAAAAATACAAACATTCGCTATTTCTTACATTTGTGCTGCAGCGCCACTTTCTGCGACCAATAACTTTTTTGTACTGCCACCTATTGACCTGAATGAGGGCGTATTGTTTGCAGGTTGAAGTGTAATTTTCATTGGTTTAATTTTCAGACTGATGAGATTTTTTGATAATTTTTTATTTCAATTTTAAGGGGACATGAAATGAGCCAAAAAAACGCAATGATTTGGATTTTTTTTCTTTTACGATGTTCGGCGGATTGGAGAAATTATGTTATATTTTAATAGATGGGATGTTTACAGACGCATCGCTGCAAATCATGTTTAGCTCTCTTATTTTTTTTTATTTGTTAAATGCCAAAATGGGAATGATTTGAACTTTTGATATTTTTAATTTCATTTTTTTACCCCCTTGGGGTACTTTATTACTAGGGAGCGCAATCATCAGAACACCCTTCTGCATTGTATATACAGAACAATAAGATGGCTGTTCAGAGATGACGTAATAGAAAGTAAAACATGCGGCTATGGAAGCCTTTATTAAGCTTCCATCTGCCATGGAAACCAATTGGCTCTGTGATTTTTCAGCGGGGGCACCAATTGAAGTGAGGAACCAGCCGGCACCATCCTCCTATGTAGCAGATTTAGTTAGCCTGCTACATAGGAACCTACCAATACCAGGACGTATCCATACGCCCTGTGTCAGTAATAGGTTAAAGGAGTTTTTACAAAATTTTACAAAATTTGACTTCCATTGAAGAGGTTCTCTCACTACAAAAATTAGCTTTAACATGTAGGGAACAGAAAATGAAGACCGTTTCCCAATATATTGCTCTGTTTATTTTGCTTTGTTGAGGAGATAAGATACATTTTCTCTGCTCTGAGTGCACACAGGTTTCTCTGGCTAGCATCCTGCTCTTCCCTCCTCTCTTTGCTCTGTCTTATCTGAGAGCAGGGAGTGACGTCACCACAGATTCCTTCCAAATGTCAGCGGCACACTATCAACTAAGAAAACATCAAAGACACATAGGAATTTTTGAAAAACACATTTCTGCTAAGGATATATGAAAATTTGGGGTTCTTAGTTTCACAATTTTGATCAAAAGTGCTTAAAGGGGTTGTCTCCCTACAGGGATCGCTGCTTTTTATGTTAAAGATATTGCAAAAACAAGTCACTTTGCAATATGTGTTCATTAGCAGTGTCCAGCCTATTCCTAGATATCCCCTCTTTTATGGGCTGCATCAGCTCCTCAGGTCACCATAGCTATAGACCTGTTCGATCCCTCCTGATAGGCTGCTAGCACTGGTTGCTATAGCTACAGACCTGTTCGATCTCTCCTGATAGGCTGCCAGCACTGGTTGCTATAGCTACAGACCTGTTTGATCTCTCCTGATAGGCTGCCAGCACTGGTCGCTACAGCTACAGACCTGTTTGATCTCTCCTGATAGGCTGCAAGCACTGGTTGCTATAGCTACAGACCTGTTTGATCTCTCCTGATAGGCTGCCAGCACTGGTTGCTATAGCTACAGACCTGTTCAATCTCTCCTGATAGGCTGTCAGCAGTGGTTGCTATAGCTACAAACCTGTTGTATCTCTCCTGATAGGCTGCCAGCACTGGTTGCTATAGCTACAGACCTGTTTGATCTCTCCTGATAGGCTGCCAGCACTGGTTGCTATAGCTACAGACCTGTTTGATCTCTCCTGATAGGCAGCCAGCACTGGTTGCTATAGCTACAGACCTGTTCGATCTCTCCTGATAGGCTGCCAGCACTGGTCGCTATAGCTACAGACCTGTTTGATCTCTCCTGATAGGCTGCCAGCACTGGTCGCTATAGCTACAGACCTGTTTGATCTCTCCTGATAGGCTGCCAGCACTGGTTGCTATAGCTACAGACCTGGCTTCTACTGCAGCCTAGTGGAAGCCAGTAAACACGCCCCTGAATTGAAAATGAAACCAGGAAAACAGGACTGAGGTGAGATGAATCAATGTAGAGAGACAACCCCTTTAAGATCACCTCCCGATTTCGTCAAGGGGACCCCAATGCAGGTGAGTCCTAACACTAAAACGTTACCTCTCTTGGAGCCTGTTCAGAAGTCTATACTTCAGGGAGTGAAAGGACCAGCTACTGAACACAATGCACTGATTTAAAAACCTCTGATCTGTCACCACAGATTGGCACACAGGACGCTTGAGAACAGAGTGTGTTTTCTCTAACAAAGGAGACTAATAACTTACGTTTACTTTGAGCTCTGAAGCTCTCTGCTCTATAGAAAACATCTCCTGTTTTCTTGACCATACAATTAGAAGAGCTGGGAATTTGGAGCTGATATGCTATTCAATGCTATAGAACCACCCACAGCTGGCCAGGAAGCATGAATCTGTAGCTGCCTGTGGCTCTGAGTAATAGTTTCCCACATAATCACTCATCAATTACTGGTCCAAAATGTAAAGTTTATAACTTGTCGCCAAAGGATACGACCTACGGTTCGGTTTCATCTTTCAGGTCAGGCATGCTCAGGTCCTGCACTAGGAGCTATGTGTCTGTGAAACCGCAGATGATTGGACAGGCTGTAACTGGGAACTAACGTGAGAGGCTGAGCCGCAGGGGTATGTTCACACGGCGTATTTGCAGGGCATAATTCGGAGCGTATTTGCGCCAAAGTACGGCGTGCAAATATACTTAAAACATTGTGCAGGTCCAGGACTTATCAAGTCCTATGTAAAATCATCATCATCATTTAGATGACCATGAGTTCACGCTCATATTTCACGGCGCATTCTGTACGCCCATGAAAAGAAGTGACCTCTCGCGTTTTTCAGGCACTTTTGCCGCGAAATACAGAATTCTGCCTCGGTGCATTTCGTGCAGTTCGTGGTTAGAAAGTATTGACTTGCAAGCACGAACTTTCAATGGGCAAATGAAAGGCGCCGTCTGGACGTACCCTCATGGGGTGAACAATATTGGATACCCAAGGGGATGGAGACTTGTTCTACAGGGGGAATACCCATGTCAGCAATGCATGATGGGAACAGTAGTCTCCTATTCACATGAAGCAAAGGCTTCTCTTTCTCTACTAAGAAGGAGCAGCAATGGAACAAAATGATGATACTACATTTTTAGGAAATTTTTATAAGGCTTATGGGAAGAGAGCTGAACTCTCCATTGGATGTAGCAATCCTCAAGTCACATGTGACTCACTGAACCTTGTAAAATGACAAGCATTCAAGCCATGCCAGTTACTTAATCTACAGACAGCTGTTTTGGGATGTTGCCCCTCATCAGTGCAGAATTGAATTTCCTGGCTGGCTAGGTGAGAGTAAGGCTCAGAGTGAGTAATGTATCTCATTGGGGACACCATGTCGGTGTGTAAGGATTTAACGCCTTTTACACTTCACTGAGTATTTGCATATTTCAAAAGACTTAGAGGGCACTGGAGTGTTTAGCTCTCTTCCCATAAGCCTTTTGAAATAAGCAAATACCCAGTGAAGTGTAAAAGGCGTTAAATCCTTACACACCGACAGGGTGCTTCTCCCCATTTAGATACATCACCCCTTCTGAGCCACACACAACACCTTTTACCTAGCCAGCCAGTAAGTTCTACTCTGCACTGTTGAGGGGCAACACCTAAAAATATCTTTCTGCAGATGAACTAAACTGGCATGGCCTTTCATATTGCAAGGCTCAGTGAGTCACATATGACTTGAGGAATGCTATACCCAATAGATGGTGTGGGAGAGCTCAGCTCTCTTCCCATAAGCCTCTTGAAATATGCAAATACCCAGTGAGGTGTAAAAGGCTAACCCTCATACAGACTTGGTGCACTCCCCAAAAATACATTTCACCTTCGATCCCCCTCCCCCCCTGTCAGCCGGAAGTTCTACCGCCTGTTAGGGGGAAAACCCCAAATAGTATCTGCAGTTGAACTACACTGGCATAGCTTAACTCTTTTTCAGTGAGTCACATGTGACTTGAGGAATGCTACATCCAATGTAGGGCACTGGAGAGTTCAGCTCTCGTCCCATCAAACTCTTGAAATATGCAAAAACCCAGTGAGGTGCAAAAGGCGTTGAATCCTCACTCACCAACATGGTGACTATCCCCAATAATATACATTACCCCTTTTTGAGCCCTATTTAGGGGTGTAAATGATTAGAACTATTTTAAAAGTATATTACTATACAATCTTCTATGTGTAATGACCCTGTGGCCTACTTTAAACATTTTTTGTCCAAATGCTGGAATACCCCTTTAAGATTCCTTAAAGGGGTTGTTCATTACATTGACTATGTTACCACGTCCCGTTTTCTTGGTTTACTTTTAAATTTAGGGGGTGTGTTTTTGGCTTTTTAGGCTGCATAGAAGCCAGTTGTAGCTAAGGACCCGTGCGGCGCCTATCAGGAGAGACTGAACAGCTTGTGCTACAGCAACCGTGCTGGCAGTTTCAGGAGGACTGAAAGGTCTGGGATATAGCAACCAGTGCTGGCAGCCTATCAGGGGGATTGAAAGGTTGTAGCTATAGCAACCGTGCTGGCAGCCTATCAGGAGAGATTTAACGGTCTGTAGCTTTTAGTAACCTGAGGAGCTGATGCAGCCCATGCAAGAGGGGACGTCTAGGAATAGGTAGGACACTGTTAATGGACACATATTGCAAAGTGACTTGTTTTTGCAAGATCTTTGACATAAAAGGCAGCAATCCCTGTAGTGAGACAACCCCTTTAACTCTTTTTCAGTGAGTCACATGTGACCTGAGGAATGCTATACCCAACAGATGGTGTGGGAGAGTTCAGCTCTCTTCCTATAAGCTTCTTGAAATATGCAAAAACCCAGTGAGGTGTAAAAGGCATTAAATCCTCACACACCAACATGGTGACTATCCCCATATTTAGGATGTAAGATGCGTATAATACCATTATATACAGTATTATTATATTACTATACAATACTCTATGTGTAATGACCCTGTGGCCTACTTTTTTGTCCAAATGCTGGAATGTCCCTTTAAGATCCCTCAAATTTACCTCCTTTTTGTAATGTTCTGTTCTACGTAGAATAAGACACGAAGACCAATCCACAGTCATTAATAATTTTGTTTTTATTGAACATTTTTACAAAGATGATTTTACAAACATTATCTTGCTACTTGTCTTGTCCACTTTCTTGGTAAATGAGTCCGTTTCTAATGCATATGTCTATATACACTCGGCCAAAGTCAGACCTTAGCCAGTCCATACTTTAGTCCATAAAAGATGACGATGTGGTTAACCTTTCTGTAAACCAAGTATTCCACTGCCTGGAAACCAGGATTCCTAAGCAAGAGTCTGTAGCTTCTAAAGAAGGTCCCCAAATCAGAAGCGTCGTAGAGGACTTCTTCATTTGTAACACAGGAGAGTTGTGTGTAGGTCGCTTTTGGGAGCGACCACCGATTTCACCGTCTTGCAACCAGATCCCATGACATGATCACAAATGGGGAAACAATATATAAATTATGGAAGACTGTGTAGATCCCAAAGCTGGAAGGATCTATTCCACCGGTCCGTTGAGCGGAGCATAGTATTATGTTATGATAGACTAGTATAAATGTATATAATGCATAACTCCCAAGCAATATCCGTCTTTGGTAAAGGCATAGCTGGAGCCATAGGCCAGCCATCGTCATAGCTTGAAGCTCTTGGCCTTCAAAATTTGAAGTAGAGCCCTCCGAGCATCACCAACAGATGGGTCTGGAGCCTGAAAGACTTAGCTGCCTCTAAAACTTTCACCCATTGTGGTCACTGATAGGTTAATACATGATAAAGCGCCTCTCCAGTAGTAGAGTCGAGAACCCCAAAAAATGACTTTCAAACTTTGGTGGGTTCTTATAGAAGCCAAAGAATGATGTAGAAAAAAGGGATATAATCTAGAGGCAAACCCTCAATCCATCCTACACTGGATTGCAGAAGACTGGAAATTTATGAAATACATTACATGTCAAACTTAAAGACAATGATTGACTTTTTGACATGTAGGGAAAGGAAAATGATGACTATTACCAAATACATTGCTGTTTAGATTTTTCTTTGTTCAGGAGATAAAGAAGATTTTATCGGCTTCTAGTGTACACGAGTTTCTCTTGGTTACTTATCAATTCTCTCTGCTCTTTCTCTAATCAGCTGCCGTCTGACCATGGTGCGTCGCTTCCTGCTGAGTCTTATCTCTAACACAGTAGTTTGTTGACCTAAGTTAATGACAAATTTCACGTCTTAAAGCTCTGTAGCCTTGTGTACTATAGTTTCTAAATCTCCAAAGTCATATCACCATAATGGGTTAAGCGAAACTGTAGGGGTAATCACTGCTATAGAACCAAACTCTGTAGCCTTGTGTACTATAGTTTCTACATCTCCAGCAGTCATATCACCGTAATGGGTTAAGCCTAACTGATAGGATAATCACTGCTATAGAACCAAGCTCTTTAGCCTTGTGTACTATAAATTCTAAATCTCCAGCAGTCATATCACTGAAACGGGTTTAGCTAAACTGATAGGATAATTACTGCTATAGAACCAAGCTCTATAGCCTTGTGTACTATAGTTTCTAAAACTCCTGCAGCCATATCACTGTCACGGGTTAAGCTAAACTGATAGGATAATCCCTGCTATAGAACCAAGCTCTTTAGCCTTGTGTTCTATAGTTGCTACATCTCCAGCAGTCATGTCACCGTAATGGGTCAAGCGAAACTAATAGGATAATCACTGCTATAGAACCAAGCTCTTTAGCCTTGTGTACTATAAATTCTAAATCTCCAGCAGTCATATCACTGAAATGGGTTTAGCTAAACTGATAGGATAATTACTGCTATAGAACCAAGCTCTATAGCCTTGTGTACTATAGTTTCTAAAACTCCTGCAGCCAATCACTGTCACGGGTTTAGCTAAACTGATAGGATAATCCCTGCTATAGAACCAAGCTCTGTAGCCTTGTGTACTATAGTTCCTAAATCTCCAGCAGTCATGTCACCGTAATGGGTCAAGCGAAACTAATAGGATAAACACTGCTATAGAACCAAGCACTGTAGCCTTGTGTACTATAGTTACTACATCTCCAGCAGTCATATCACCGTAATGGGTTAAGCGAAACTGATAGGATAATCCCTGCTATAGAACCAAGCTCTGTAGCCTTGTGTACTATAGTTCCTAAATCTCCAGCAGTCATATCACCGTAATGGGTTAAGCTAAACTAATAGGATAATCATTGCTATAGAACCAAGCTCTGTAGCCTTGTGTACTATAGTTCCTAAATCTCCAGCAGCCATATCACTGTAACGGGTTTAGTTAAACTGATATGCTAATCTCTGCTATAGAACCACCCACAGCCTGAACACGAAGTGTAAGTCTGAAGCTGGCAAAGTCTCTGCAAAACAGCATGGTGAGGAAACCCTTTTAAAACATTGATAGTCTCATTTTGAAATATAAAAAAAAAAATATTGGAGAACCATTGTGATCAAAATGTGTCAGTATCTATGAGTATCTGCAAAACCAGATGTGGGAGGTTCTAGACATCATTTTTCGAAGATCTAGAATAATTTTTGACAAACAAGAGTTATATGTTAGTGCAAAGCAAAAGGTGAGCCCTGTTAAACATAGGGCCCATTGGATATAGATGCTCCTAGGAAACCTAAGAGTAACTCTGGTACTAAGACAGCAGAGAGGTAACGTGGGACACTTGTGGTCATGGGTATGGTTGCATCTATGATAAGGTCAAGCAATGTATTGTAGGAGACGGGTAGGGTGCATAAAGATAGAGGTGTTGCCCAATAGTCGACAACCCCCTTAAATATTACATGTGTCCTCAGTTAATGTTGTTAGACAAGTCCGGTGCCCAACCAATCATCATTGATGCTGAGTACAGCAAAAAACTAAAGAAAATCAATACGAGGGGCGACCCAAGTCCACATGAAATTAAGCATCTTCTCTGTCTCTGGATGAGCAGATTGACTGCACAATAAGAACGAGGCAAGACGCATACATAGAGCAAAGGAGTTTTTGGATCTTTTTGCTTTTTTTGGCTGTTTTCGTAAGATTTTGTCTAAGTTTGAAAAATAGTTGAATAAATTTCAAAATATATGGCTCCATTTTTTTTTTTTTTAAAGTTCCTATAAATTCCTAGAATACGTTGAGAATGGTTCAAAAAAAAAAGCAAAACTTTTTTTCCTGTGAAATCAACAAGAAAAAAAAATGCAAATCTTAAACATTTTAAAAAAAGTAAACTATCGAGATTTTATATTTTTTTTAACCATCAATGCAAATCCCCTTTTTTAATGGCTGGTGTGATTCCTTTTTGCTTATAGATAGAGCTCCTGTGATGCATCTCAGAGGTTATTTAGTCAGTGACAAACTCATTGAAAGTGCCATTCAGAATTTTGTCTAATTATATAAATCACAGGACAAAATTTTAATCAAAGTGTCAGTACATGCACATGTACCTTCAAAGAGAATCTAGCAATGATTCTGCATTCGTATATCCCCTATGAATGTATGGCTGAGGCTGCTGAGGGTACACAACTACCGAAAGTCATTTTTTTTTTTCATTTTGCTTTTTCATGCACAGTGCAGCCAGAAAATGTTTTAAAATATTTACTGTATATGTATCTTTAAATTGAATCTAGCAATGATTCTGCGTTCCTATGTTCCCCATGAATGTATGGCTGAGGCTGCTGAGGGTACACAACTACTGAAAGTCATTTTTTTTTTTCATTTTGCTTTTTCATGCACAGTGCAGCCAGAAAATGTTTTAAAATATTTACTGTATATGTACCTTCAAAGAGAATCTAGCAATGATTCTTCATTCCTATATCCGCTATGAATATATGGCTGAGGATGCTGAGAGTACGCAACGCCTGATATCGCCTATGAATGTATGATTGATGCTGCTGAGAGTACACAACCCCTGAATGTCATTTTTCTTTTCGTTTTTCCTGCACAGTACAGCCAGAAAATGTTTTAAAATATTTACTATATATGTATCTTCAAAGAGAATCTAGGAATGATTCTGCATTCCTATAACCCCTATGATTGTATGGTTGAGGCTGCAGAGAGTACACAACTGCTGAATATAATTTTTTTCATTTTTCCTTTTTCCACACAGTACAGTCCACATTTTTAAAAGAATTTACTGTATATATACCTTCAAAGAGTATATAGCAATGATTCTGCATTCCTATAGTGTATGGCTGAAGCTGCTGAAAGTACACAACCTCTGAAGGTAAGTTTTTTTGACATTTTTTTAACTCTTTTTGCCAAAATGAAACATTTCTTTAAAAAAAAAAAAATTGTAATAATTTTTGATGAAAAAAAAAATCTTTTCCTTATTCTTATTTTTTTTTTTGTTACACATTCATACCATGAAAAAAAATTGTTAAATGCAATGGGAAATTAACGTTAACATCAGTGCAATACAAAGCTAGGTTTCCAGCCCATAGTCATCATCGTGAAAATATTCTACAGTATTGGAATGTTCCGGACCAATTTTATTGCCCATCATTGTCTGGACAAAGCGATTTGGCAAAGATGAGCTCATCCCTGTTTCTTTCATACATACACCGAGTAGGATCTGTATCCACAGTTGGGTTACATTACATTTTCTTCGATTCACTGTAAATTTTAAGGTGAGTTCTGAAATTTTAAAATCTTAGATGTAAAGTGAACCTGTCCAAAGGACAGATTTATAAAGGTGAGGAAATCAGTATAACAGGCTGGTAGAGTTATCCCATGGGGTAAAATTTGTTCTACGAAACAGCCCTCCAAAGTGTCAAACAAGTGGGGTGGAAAGCTTCCTGCTTCATGGTGCATCATGTGATCCATCTCAGCCAATCAGAAGCTCTCAAAAAGATCAAAGGATCAGGATACAACCGGCCATACAATAGGGATTTTAGATGTTCTTGGAGCAACCACTGGTTCGTAGTTGGTGGTCATCTTGGACAATAATTACAAGTAGGACAGAACCACCCATCCCCTTCTAGTGCAAATTTTTGGCTGAGTTTGAGGTTCCATTGACAATTCAATCTGTTATTTGGCCATGAACCACCTTTCAGTACAGTACCTGACCGGAAACTATCCAGCACAACAAAACTTTGCAAGATATCTGCCATCAGGATCTGTCATGTTCGTTATGTCCTCAAAAAGACGGTCTACGGTAAATTAGACTTTTTGACCACCCAAAATATCTTTTTGTGTTATGGTTATGTTCAGGACTGGGACAAAGTAATCTGGTGCCATAGGCAAAAAAGGCAAGTAGCGCCCCTCCTATAGTAAATTCAGCCCAGTCCATCCCTCCTTATGCCCCCTTTTCTGCCTGGGATGAAGTAGCGCCCTAGGTCGTCACCTACCTTTGCCTACCCATCGTCCCGGCCCTGGTCATAGTCACCTTAAAGGGGTATTAACACCAGACTGATTAGTTTTAAACATATAGGCAAGGGGGAATAAAGACTATTACCAAAAACATTGCTGTTCCAATTTTGCTTCCCTTCAGAGTTAAAGCAGTTCTTATCTCCTGTTTGTGTACACAGAGCCTCCCTAGGTTACCGACCACCTCTCTCTCTGCTCTGAAGTGGCCAGGATGGTGATGTCATTTTCTGTTGTACCAGCATAGAAACTTGTTTATCTTTCTTACAGATAAACTTTAACCTTTTAGAGATCTGTAGCTTTGTGCTCTGCTGTTTAAATCCTTCTGTTACCAATTTCATCCTAACATCAAAGCTAGGAATAGCAAAGATGAAATGTCAGTCACTGCTGTAGAATCACCCACAACCTGGATGGGAAGTGGGAGCCTGAAGCTGTAGAACTGCCTACAGCCAGAACAGGAAGTGGGAGCCTAAAGCTGTAGAACCACCCACAACCTGAACAGAAAGTGTGAGCCTGAAGCTGTAGGACTGCCAACAGCCTGAACAGGAAGTGGGAGCCTCAAGCTATAGAAACACCCACAACCTGAATAGGAAGTGGGAGCCTAAAGCTGTAGAACCACCACAACCTGGACAGGAAGTGGGAGACTAAAGCTGTAGAACCACCCACAACCTGAACAGGAAGTGGGAGGCTGAAGCTTCAGAACCACCCACAGCCTGAACAGGAATTGGAAGCCTGTAGCTGGAGAACTCACCACATACTGATCAAGAAGTGGGAATCTGAAGCTGTAGGACTGCCCACAGCCTGAACAGGGAGTGGGAGCCTGAAACTGTAGAACAGCCCACAACCTGAACAGGAGGTGGGAGCCTGAAGCTGTAGAACTCACCACATACTGATCAGGAAGTGGGAGTCTGAAGCTGGCTGTGAAGAGCAGGTTCTGTGATGGGAGGAAACCTTAAATGATCTGTTTGCACTTTGTTACCACCTTCAATCAGAGGTATAAGTTAAAGTAATTACCGATGTCTACCACCAATGAGGCCACTGTATGAGTCATGACCCATAAGGACAAAAAGTCTATACTCCAGCACGTAATTGTGTAGCCTTTAACTCTATTCCACGCAGCAAAAAACTGGCCCAAAGTTCATTCTTTAGCCATATGCCAGGTGAATGGGACACTACGGATACATTCGGTTACTGTGCCCACTACATGTGCAGAATTTAGGATTTTAGGAATTTAGGATGTAAGCCATGAAGAAAGTGCTATGTGGTCTTTTCTAGAGCAGCAGAGTGGCTGAGAAGGATCGGGTGATACATCATGTGTGTGCTTTTTTCTATATTACCCCCTCATTTTACCCTACAGGGGGCTGTGTAGCACATGCAGTTACACCACCAGTATCGTCTTTTCAAATACTAAAACTCATCAAAGGGAAAAGTTGAGAAATTTAATTTCCAATTTTGGCAATATTGGACAACTGCCCCACTTTCCCTTGCACCATTTCTCTAATGGATTTATCTGGACACATGGCCAAAACTAGGGGGCAAGTACCCCAGATGTTGGGTGTTAGGGGCCAGTCTGCAATGGATACAGGGAACGGGCAGCAAACTGAATCTTTGCCCTGGATGAAGGTTGGACTAAGGTTGGACTTAACTTTGGCCAATCCTTGTCCCAGATCCATTCGCTATCCCAATATTGCCAAGTCAGTAAGACCTTAGAGGGGTTCAGCCATAACTAACATGGATGGTATATCGATAGGCTATGCCATCAATGGCAGATACGTGTGGGTCAAAGAGGTGGGAACTGCACCTATCTCTCGAATGGGCCCCTGTTATGAATAGAAAAGTGGCCGCGCTTGTGTGGTCACTCTCCATTCATTTCAAGGGGAGTTCTAAGTGGTTGCTTTCTACTATACTCGGAACTCCACGGAAATGAATGATGAGTAAGCGCACAAGCACAACCACTTCTCTATTCGGGAGTTTCAGGGCCACGTCTGGAGATAGGTGCAGGTCTCAAAGGTGGGACAGACACCTATCTGACATCCTATTGCTATGCCCACAGTGTTTGTGATGGCAAAGCCCCTTTAAGAGGGTTTCCAGGATTAAAAAAAATCACAGCTGCTTTATTCAGAAACCAGTACCACATGGGTAGTATCTGGTCAATGGGAGGTATCTTGCATTTCGGCTCAGCTTTCTTAAAGTCAATAGACCCACAGCCTGTTCATGAAGTGGGAGGCTGCAGCTGTAGAACCACCCACAGCCTGAACAGGAAGTGGGAGCTTGAAGCTGTAGAACCGCCACCCGCTGAAAAAGGAAGTGGGAGCATGAAGCTGTAGAACTGCCCCCAGTCTGAACAGGAAGTGGGAGCTTGAAGCTGTAGAAAAACCCCCCAAAACCTGAACAGGAAGTGGGAGCTGGAAGCTGTAGAACCGCCCACAGCCTGAACAGGAAGTGGGAGCTTGAAGCTGTAGAACCGCCCACAGCCTGAACAGAAAATGAAAGCCTGAAGCTGTACAACCACCCACAGCCTGAACAGGAAGTTGAAGCCTCAAGCTGTAGAACTGCCAACAGCCTGAACAGGAAGTAGGAACCTGAAGCTGTAGATCCACCCACAGTCTGAACAGGAAGTGGGAGTTTGAAGCTGTAGAACTGCCCACAGCCTGAACAGGAAATGAAACCCTGAAGCTGTAGAACTGCCCACAGCCTTAACAGGCTGTAGAACCACCCACAGCCTGAAAAGGAAGTGGAAGCTTGAAGGTGTAAAACCACACCCCGGCCTGAACAGGAAGTGGGAGCTTGAAGCTGTAGAACCACCCCCAGCCTGAACAGGAAGTGGGAGAGTGAAGCTGTAGAACCGCCCCCACACACTGAACAGGAAGTGGTAGCTTGAAGTTATAGAACCGCCCACAGTCTGAACAAGAATTGAAAGCCTGAAGCTGTAGAATGCCCCCAGTCTGAAAGGAAGTGGGAGCCTGAAATTGTAGAACACACAGCCTGACAGGAAGTGGACTTGAAGCTGTAGAACCCCCCCAGCCTGAACAAGAAATGGAAAAAAGAAGCGTAGAACCCCCACAGCCCTGAAAAGAAAGGGGGGGCCCGAAGTGTGAATACCCCCAGCCGAACAGGAAAAGGGGAAATTTTAAGCTGTAGAACCACCCCCGCTTTATAAGAATTGGGGGGCTTTTAAAACTTAAACCCCCGCCAAAAGAAGTGGGAGCCTGAAGTTGTAGAATTGCAGTTACAATACCATTTGCAACTTGTGGACAATGGTGGTGCTATTTTTTGAAGGAAGTCATGTTTTTTTAATTTTTTTTTTAACTATTTCCTTAATAGAGTCATCATTGAAGATATTTTTGGAAAAAAAAATGTAAAAAGTAGTTTCCGATAATCTCTGAGCTTGAAGCATTGATAAAGCCAGTCTATCAGTCTATTCCACGTTCTTTTCTTTCCTGAGAACGAAACTGTAGGAGAGTCTCTTTCATATGAAGATCACAAGTGAGCGTGCTCCGAGCTCTGGTCGCTGTCACGGCTGTCGTCATTGGCTAGTGAGTCAACTGTGTGTTGCAGGTTGGCGGCTCCGATCCCCGACAGCTCGGACGGTAGTAATGTTCCTTTTTTGACATTGACCAGTTCTTTCTCTCGCGCGGCGGCTCCCTGCTGACCTCCCTTCACTCGCTTCCACTTCATTCTCCGATTCTGAAACCAAACTTTCACCTTTTATAGAAAAAAAGGGGAAAAAAAATCAGTTTATTAAACAGAAAACGTTGTCAGAATCAATAAATCTGCAGCGTTTTTACCCGAGTAATGAAAAACTACAGGATTCTCTTGGCTGTAAAACTCTTTGCTGTTTCCTAAGGTTACAAATCCCTAATATCTGGATATTTTGATCTCAGCACTGCCATTACTGATTCGTGTGTAGTCCCTGCACCTATCTATCCCTGTACACAGAATGTTTAGAAAAATGCTGCAATTTTAGTTTTTTTCCAAAAACATCTGCATACATTTGACACTCTTCCCCACAATATTGTACATGAAACCACTGAATGTGCAGAACCATGGATGACATTATAAAGCAGTACTGGAATAGTGGCTGCAGATGAGCTGCTATGATGTCTCCCATACACTGCACACAGGAGAGGAGATCCTGCTCCCCATATCTCTATAGGAGACGAGCTGCTATGATGTTTCCCATACACTGCACACACAGGAGAGGAGATCCTGCTCCCTATATCTCTACAGGAGACTAGCTGCTATGATGTCTCCCATACACTGCACACAGGAGAGTAGATCCTGCCCCAAATATCTCTATAGGAGACTAGCCACTATGATGTCTTAAATATACTGCACACACAGATGAAGAGATCCTGTTCCCTTTATCTCTAGAGGAGTTTAACTGCTATGATATCTCACATATACTGCACACACAAGAGGAGATCCTGCCCCCTACATCTCTATAAGAGACTAGCTGCTATGATGTCTCCCATACACTGCACACACAGAGGAGGAGATCCTGACCCATATATATCTCTAGGAGACTAGCTGCTCTATTGTCTCACATACACTCCCCACACAGTAGAGGAGATCCTGCCCCCTATATCTCTATAGGAGACTAGCTGCTATGATGTCTTCCATACACTGCACACACAGAGAAGATCCTGCCCCCTATATCTCTATATGAGATGAGCTGCTATGATGTCTTCCATACACTGCACACACAGAGCAGATCCTGCCCCCTATATCTCTATAGGAGACTAGCTGCTATGATGTCTTCCATACACTGCACACACAGAGGAGGATATCCTGCCCCCTATATCTCTTTATGAGACTAGCTGCTATGATGTGTCCCATACACTGCACACACAGGAGAGGAGATCCTGTCCCCTATATCTCTACAGGAGACTAGCTGCTATGATTTCTCCCATACACACACAGGAGAGGAGATCCTGCCCTATATATCTCTATAGGAGACTAGTTGCTATGATGTCTCCCATACACTGCACACACAGAGGAGGAGCTCAGGCCCCCTATATCTCTATAGGAGACTAGTTGCTATGATGCTATGATGTCTCCCATACACTGCACACACAGGAGAGTTCCTGCTCTTCTAACTTTTAGTTGTCTCTTTTTTAAGTTTCCTACATAACTTTATTCTGTTCTTCACATTTCCTGTTGTGCTCTGATGGTTCTTTAAGCTGTTGAGTCCTATGTGTTTGATATGAAAATTGATATCAAGCAATAAAAAACTCAAAGGGGGACATGTATGAAAAGCGTCGCTGCCTCGACAGTCGTACTTCTCAGTCTCTTAGTGCAGCATTCGTCAGTCTGTATGAAAGTGTCTGACAGTTCTTTATAAATGTGTCTCAGCCGCGCCGCTGTGAAGTTGCTCTGGCTCCGGGGAAAAGACCAGTTTTGGGAGCACAAATTTTGTCACAACCCCAACATTACTGTTCCCTGGTACAAATCTGCTGCGACATGCCCCCACGGAACTGGCGCATACAAAAGTGCTTGGTCTGTCGCAGTATGTGCCAGATTTTGGAGTACGACTGTTCATACATCCCCCTCCCCACAGGGGGTAAGGCAGGTTTTTTTTGGGTCAAAGTACCTTCAAACATACATGTCGCCAAATATTTTTAAAAATCTATCAATAGATGATAGAAACTGTAGATAGTAATATGAGATAGATAAATAGAAAATAGATGATTTGATTGAGAAAGGGTATGAAATAATAGATGATAGATAGATAGATAGGGTAATAGAAGATAGAAATAGATAATAAAAAGAGTAAATAGAGATAGAAATAGAAAGATAATATGAAATAAAAATATAGATAATCAGATAGAAGATATGTAAAAAAAAGATAGATATGAAAAAAATAGATTTGATATTAAATAAAATAGATAGATATGAGATTTGATAGATATGAGATTTGGGAAAATATGAGATAGATAGATAATAGAAAAGATAGATATAGATAGATAGATAGATATAAAAGATAAAAATCAGATAGTTTGATAGATAAAGAGGGTAGATAGATATGAAAATAGATAGATATGAGATAGATAGATATGGGGAAAAGATAGATTTATAGATAATAGATATGAGATTCGTAGATAAGAGATTTGATAGAAAATCAGAAAGATTTGATTGATATTAATAAAGATATGAGATAGATAGATATGAGATAGAAGGGTAGAGATAGATAATAGATATTAGAAATAATATAAAAGAAAGATAGATATAGATAATTAAAAATCAAAAATAGATTTTATAAAAAAGAGATAATAGAAAGAGATAGAAAAATATGAAAATAGAAAGATATGAATAGGGTTTGATAAATATATAGATAATAAGAGAAAAAATAGGGAAAAGAGATAGATAGAAAAATAATAAAAAGAAAGATAGATATAAAATAGATTGATAAATAGATGATTTGATATGAATAATAGATAGATAGATAAGAGAAAAGAAAGAAAGATAGAAAAAAGATAAATAGATAAGAGATAAAATAATAGATAGATAGATAGATAGATGAAAGATAGATAGATAATATGAGAAAGATAGATTTTAGATAGATAGATATGAGATAAATAAAATTTTGAAAATAGATATTAAAAGATAGGGTATGAATTTGATAGATAGAAATATTTGATAGATAATAATAGATGATATGAATAGATTTGATAGTATGAATAGATAGATAGATAATAGAAAAGATAGATAAATAAGAGAAAAGATAATAGATATGAATAGATAGATAGATATGAGATAGAAAAGATAGAAAGATAGAAATGAGATAGATAGATAGATATGAAAAAGATAGGGTAGATAGATAGATATGAGAAAAGATAATAAGAGAATTTTGATAGAATTTAGATAGAAAGATAGATAGATAATATATATGGAAAAGATAGAAAAATTTTAGATAGAAAAGATATGAGAAAATAGATAGATAGATATAGATAAAATAGAAGATAGTATGAGATAGATAGATAGATAGAAGAAAGATAGATAAAGATAGTAATAGATAAAGAGATTTGATAGATTTGAAAAGAAGAAAGATAGGGTAGATAGATAGAAAGATAGAAAGATTTTATAAGGATAGATAGATATTGGGGATAGAAAAGATAAGAGAAGATAGATAAAAATAGATAAAAAATAGAAATGAATAGAATTTTGAAATTTGATAATTTTGAGATAGATAGATATGAATGAAGATATGAGATAGATAGGAGATAGAAAAGATTTTGAGATAGATAGGGGATAGAATATAGATAGGGGATAGAAAAGATATTAGGGTATGAAAATTTGATAATTTTGAGATAGATAATTTGATGATTGAGATAGATAGAAAAGAAAGATAATATGAATAGAAAAGATTATTAGATAGATTTTGAGAGAATAATAGATACAGATAGAATTTTAATAGATAGATATGAATAGATTTTAAAAGATAGATAGATAGATAGATAAAAGATATGAGAAGATAAAATAGAAAAAATATGAGATAGAAAAGATAGATGATTGATAGATTTAAGAAGATAGATATGGGGGATAGATAGATAGAGATAGTAAAATATGAATAGATAGGAGATAGATAGATAGGAGATAATAAGATAGGGGATAGATAAAATATTAAATGGGGATAGAAAAATATAGAAAAGTGAAAGATAAAAGATATGAATAGATTTGATTGATATGAGATAAGGGTTTAAAAAAATTTGATAGATATGAGATTTAATAGATAGATAAAGAGGGTAGATATGAGATAGATAGATATAGATAAGATAATTTGATAGAAATAAGATAGATGGATAGATAGTAGATGATAGATATGAAAAAGATAGATAGATAGATAGATAATATATAGATAGATAACAGATATGAAAATGGGTAGATATGAGATAGATAGATAATAGAAGATAATGAAAATAGGGAAAATAGAGAAAGATAGGGGATAGATAATGGAGATAGATAGAAATTAGATATAATAGATAGATATGAATAGATAAAAGATAGATATGAGAAAAGATAGATAGAAAATTTTTATTTGATAATTTTAAAAGATATGAATTTAATAGATAGATAAAGAGATAGATATAGGAAAAGATTTGGGTATGGGATAGATTTGGGTAGATAGATAGATTTGATATGGGATAGATGGATAATAGATAATAGATTAAAATAGATAGATAGATAGGGGGGTAGATAGATATTAATAATAGGAATAGATAGATATAGATAATTTATAAAATTTGATATTGGGAAAAATTGATATTAATAGTTTTGAGATAGATTTTTTAGATAATGATATTTGGGGTAGATTTGATGGGTAATTTGAGATTTGATAGATAAAGAGAAAGATAGATTTTGAATAATAGATAGAAATAATAGATAAAGAGATAGATAGATAGATATGAATAGATAATAGATAGAGGGTAATAGAAATGAATAGATAAGGGTGAGATAAAAAATGGATATTAAGATAAATAGAATTAAATAATAAAATTTTTTATAAGTTTATAGATAATTAAAATGAATTTTTAAAAGATATAATGAATTAATCCCCCCTAATAAATGTTATTTGGGGTAATATAGAAAATAATTTTTTATAATATATAATAATTTTAATGAAATATAGTTATTAATTACTATTTAAAAATTTAATAAGATAATTTATAATAATAAAATTTATAATAATTTAATAATTATAATAAAAATTATATAATAATTAATAATTAGATAATAATAATTAATAATAAATTAGATAATAATTAATAATAGTGAATTAAAAATTAATAATAATAGATAATAATTGAATGGGGATTTGATAAAATAATAAAAAATATAATAGTTTAATATATATAATATATAAATTAATTTTTTTAAATTGGGTTAAAAAAAGGGAACCCCCACAGGGGAAAAAAATCTCCCCCTCACTCCCCCCCACTTTTTACCCCCCCTTTTTTTCTTTCCCAACCTAAAACCCCCCTAAACCCCTTTCCCCTTTTTGGAAACATCAGGGGAGGGTTATTGGGGGTGGGCCCCGTTTCCCCGGGCAGTCCCTGGGCTTTTTGAAAACCCCCCTTGGGCCCTGGGGAGAAGCAGCTTCTGTTTCCATCCCTTCCTTCCCCTCCACCTCTCTCCGGGCTTCTCCTGCCTCCCTCCAAGACATCATGTAACCCTTTTGGAAACCCAAACAGGGGCACCCTCAGTCCCCGTGCCTCCCCCGGGGGCCTCTGCCCCCGAAAGTCCTCTTCCGGCCCTAAACAAAATTTGTTTTTTTTGTACTTTTTTTGAACTATGGACAAAGGGCAATTAGAGGGTGCAGTAAAAACACAGCAGAAATTTCCCCTTTTTGTTAAACTGGTTTTGTAAGTATTGACTGATAACGAGTTTTTTTGGGCCCCTCCCCGGGCCCCGAGTGATCAGGGTTTCAATCATTGGGGGGAACCTTGGAAAGCGTTCGGGTTCCCCTTTCAGCGCCACCGCAGGAGAAATGAAGCATTACACAGTGTCCATTGGAATCAATAGGCTGTCCATGTAATTCACCTACATGTTGGGTCTTCCAAAGCGAGAGACACTCTTTGTAGCTGTTCCCACTTTTATATATTTTCCTCATAACAAAGAGACTTTGTTTGTTTGTTTTTTACCAAATAACAGATGGTTTTCATATATTTTGGGTTTTTATTTCATTACAAAAGAAGAAATTACACTTTTACTTATATTGAAAATTTTCTAAGATAGAATTTTTTTTTCCTGTTGTTGTCCAATGTTGGTCTGGATATATAACAAATTAGAGTCTAGGACAGACATGGGGGGGAGGGGATTTTTTTTTTAATTGTATAATTTACTATGGGTTTTTAACCGTTGTGTTTTATGTTTTTCTTTCTTATGTGTCCCCAAACTTTTAGGTCAAATTTATTTGCAAAGATATAGAAAATTGTAAAGAGAATATTTTTTGGAAACTATTTTTGTACTGAATTTTTTTTTTAGCATTTCATAGCAATCCCTTAGCGATCACATGATTGCCAGCACTGATGGAGGCAAAAGAGAGAAAAAGGCAATGCTCCCATTTCTTAAAGGGATGTTCCCACTTCTGCATTACAGGTTGGCTTATGGATAGCCACAAGCCGATCGTGTTATAAAATGAGGAGAGCAGTGCTTGCGGCCATGCTCCCCATTCCTATTGGGGTCTGAATATAGCTGGGCACACCCATTCGACTATGATTGGAACTCCCAGAAAAGTGAATGGGGTGGTGTCACATATGTCACCCTCCTCATTCTGTAATAGAGTCGGTTTGTAGCTAGCTATGAGCCAACCTGTACTACAGAAGTTCCTTAGTGGGAACACCCCTTTAATGTAGCTGATTAAAAGGGCTGTAGCTGCGGTGCTCCCCTTTACTGTTCAGCAGGAACAGCGCTGTGCTTTTGGTGGTGGCTGTGCCTGAAACTGCAGCTCAGTTCCATTTGTTTAAAGGGATTTTACCCCAAAGGCATTTCATGTCTGGTTTGTCCTCCTTCAGCTTCCAGTGTGTTCGAACAGGGGTGTGTATGATTTGTATGAACTGTATAGCATGTGACCCAGCAGGATTGACATCACCATACCTTTCCCCACAGTGTGCTCACTCTAGTCAAACAAAGGTCTCTTTACGTAAAGAGCTGTGAGTAGCTACAATGTAGCTGAGTGGTTAACACTTCTGTCTTTCATCATACGGGTCCAAGGTTTAAATCACTGCAGGGACCCACCATGTGTTTTTTTTCCTCAATGCACATACTTGATTGAGGTTTCTTTTTTCTTTTTATTTATTTGCACTGTTTGATTAATTACTAAGGAGTACAGAGGACAGAAGTAGAATGACAGCACCTGGGGGTGAACACTGGCTCAGCAGTGAGTGTGTGTGATTACTAAGGAGTACAGAGGACAGCAGTAGAATGACAGCACCTGGGGTTGAACACTCGCTCAGCAGTGAGTGTGTGTGATTACTAAGGAGTACAGAGGACGGGAGTAGAATGACAGTACCTGGGGTTGCGAGTGTTCAACCCCGGGTACTGTCATTCTACTCCTATCCTCTGTACTCCATAGTAATAACACACACTCACTGCTGAGCGAATGTTCAACTCCAGGTGCTGTCATTCTACTTCTGTCCTCTGTACTCCTCAGTAATCACACACACTCACTGCTGAGTGAGTGTTCAACCCCTGGTGCTGTAATTCTTCTCTCGTCCTCTGTACTCCTTAGTAATCACACACACTCACTGCTGAGGGAGTGTTCAACTCCAGGTGCTGTCATTCTACTTCTGTCCTCTGTACTCCTCAGTAATCACACACACTCACTGCTGAGGGAGTGTTTTAACCCCAGGTCTGTCATTCTTCTCTCGTCCTCTGTACTCCTTAGTAATCATACACACTCACTGCTGAGCGAATGTTCAAGCCCAGGTGCTGTCATTCTACTCCTATCCCCTGTACTCCTTAGTAATTAGTCAAACAGTGCAAATAAATAAAAGAAAAAAAAAACCTTAATCAGGTATGGGCATTGAGAAAAAAAAAATCCACATGTTTGGTTCCTGCATGGACTTGAACATAGGACTCCTATGCTGAAAGGCAGAAGTGCTAACCACTCATACACATTGTAGCTACTTATAACTCTTTCCATAAACAGACCTTTGTTTGACTAGAGTGAGCACCCTGTGGGGAAAGGCATGGTGATGTCAAGCCTGCTGGGTCAAATGATATGCAGTTCAAATAAATACAAGCTACTTTTTGAACACACTGAAAACTGATGCAGCGCAAAGCAAGCATGAAATGCCTTTGTGATAAAACCCCTTTAATGTTCATGAGTCCAACATCAGGATGATACTGAACAATAGGGACATAGCTATAGGGTGGTGCAGAAGTAGATGTCGCAATTGGTGCTTGAGTGGCCCTAAGAACCACTCTACCACATAGGAAGACACCAGTATTATAAATCGCACATGGTTGATGGGGCCCTTTTATAGATTTTGTACCGGTGTCAGGCACTTTAGGTTACAACTCTGCTTAAACAAAAATGGTGGGCTTTGTAGGACTGCAATGGGAAAGCTGTTGATCTCCCAAAAGAACATAGCAGTTTGCTAAAGATCACCTGGGCATGCAAGAAAGTGAATGGAGACAGAGGAGACCAAAATTGTTTTTTGGATGAAACGGGAATCATTATGTTTGGAGAATGAAAAGCACTGCATTCCAGTATAAAAACCTCATACCATCTGTGACACATGAAGGTGGCAGCACCATTGATCATACCATCCATTACATATGGTGGTGTGTGACACACAATGGTAGCAGTATCATGGTTCATACCATCTGTGACACACGGTGGTGGTAATATCATGGGTCATATAATCTGTGACACATGGTGATGGTAGTATTATGTATCATACCATCTGTGCTACACAGTGGTGGTAGTATCATGGTTCATACCATCTGTGACACATGGTGATGGTAGTATTATGGATCATACCATCTGTGACACATGGTGGTGGTAGTATTATGGATCATACCATTTGTGCTACACAATGGTGGTAGTATCATGGTTCATACCATCTGTGACACATGGTGATGGTAGTATTATGGATCATACCATCTGTGACACACGGTGGTGGTAATATCATGGGTCATATAATCTGTGACACATGGTGATGGTAGTATTATGGATCATACCATCTGTGACACACGGTGGTGGTAGTATTATGGATCATACCATCTGTGCTACACAATGGTGGTAGTATTATGGATCATACCATCTGTGACACACGGTGGTGGTAGTATTATGGATCATACCATCTGTGCTACACAACGGTGGTAGTGTCATGGTTCATACCATCTGTGACACATGGTGATGGTAATATCATGGATCATTCCATCTGTGACACACGGTGGTGGTGGTGGTTGTAGCATAGATCATACCATCTATGACTCACAATGGTGGTAGTATCATGGATCATAACACCTGTGACACACGGTGGTGGTAGTATTATGGATCATACCATCTGTGCTACACAATGGTGGTAGTATCATGGATCATACCATCTGTGACACACGGTGGTGGTAGTATTATGGATCATACCATCTGTGCTACACAATGGTGGTAGTGTCATGGTTCATACCATCTGTGACACATGGTGGTGGTAATATCATGGATCATTCCATCTGTGACACACGGTGGTGGTGGTGGTTGTAGCATAGATCATAACATCTATGACTCACAATGGTGGTAGTATCATGGATCATAACACCTGTGACACACGGTGGTGGTAGTATTATGGATCATACCATCTGTGCTACACAATGGTGGTAGTAACATGGTTCATACCATCTGTGACACATGGTGATGGTAGTATCATGGGTCATATAATCTGTGACACTTGGTGGTGATAGTATCATGGTTCATACCATCTGTCACACAACTGGGGGTACTATTATGGATCATATCATCTGTGACACCCAATGGTGGTAGTATTATGGGTCATACCATCTGTGAAACATGGTGGTGGTAATATTATTTTTGGGACCTGTTTTGCTATTTTGCCATGGTGGCTTGCCCTCATTGATAGATCACTGAATTTAGAATAATACCAACAAATTCTAAAGGACAATTTGAGAACATGAGCTAAATCACAAGAGAATGTGGGTAATGAGCAAGACAACGGTACTAAGTTCACAAGTTGTTCTACCAAAGAATGATTACAGAAGAAAGTTATAGGGGTTGTCTCACTACAGACATTGACTGCATATCAGTAGGACCTATCTCCTAAACGAGCCCTGAAACCTCTCCGTTCTAAACAGAGAGGTGGTCGGGACTCTCCCATAGATCTGAATGGAAGTTCTGAGTAATCGGAACTCCCATTCAAGTCTATGGGAGAGTCGCGACTACCTCTCTTTTCAGAACGGAGAGGTTTCGAGGGTTGTATAGGATATAGGTGCGTGTCCCAGAGGTGAGATCCGGACCGATCAGACACTGATGACATATCCTATGGATATGCCATCGATGTCTATAGTTAGAGAACCCCTTTAAGGTTTGGAATGGCCAAGTCACAGTCCTGATTTTAATCCAACAGAAATGTTGTGGAAGGACCTGAAGCTTCAGATTATGGAAGGAAACCACCAACATAACGAAGCTAAAGCTGTTCTGCATGGAGGATTGGGCTAAAATGTCTTCAGGACTAATCACCAATTACCAGAATTGAAGTCATACCAAATACTAAAAGCAAAGGTTCACATACTTTTACCACTGACAAATATGTGATATTGGATTATTTTCCAAAATTAATAAATTACCAGGTTCTCTTCATCTACCTAAAGAGGACCTGTCACATAGATTATGCCCCCTGTCAGATTTGAGCATTAAATACTCTAAAACTCCAGCATCTTACAGAATAAGGGACACAGCGCTGGAAACAGCAGGTCTGACACTGGCTTGTGCTGTCCTCAGCAAGGGGGGCACAACCTATGCGACAGGTTCTCTTTAAAAGACTTGTGTGAAAATTTTAAGGTCAAATTTATGCAGAAATTTTGAAAATTCAGAAAGGTTCACAAACTTAAAAGCAGCACTGTGTTTATGGTTTATTTTCTGGTCTATATTTTATTTTTTAATTCTATTATTATTGGTCTAATACATTCTGAAGGGTTCACAGACTTTAAACCCGGCCGTATTTATTACTTAATTTATTGTCTTCGTTTATTTTTTAATTCCTGCTATTTATTATTAGACTGATAAAAACTGAAGGGTTCACAAACTTTTAAACACTGTTTTGAAGGGGTTTTACCATGAGTGCGAAACATGTCCGCCACTGGCAACGCCCACAGGAGAGTAGGCCGCGCTTTCGCAGTCACTCTCCATTCTGTTCTATGGTCATTCCCAGTACAGGGGAGCGCTGTGTTCTCCATTCTGTTCTATGGGAGTTCCCAGTACAGGGAAGCGCTGTGTTCTCCATTCTGTTCGATGGGAGTTCCCAGTACAGGGGAGTGCTGTGTTCTCCATTCTGTTCTATGGGAGTTAACATTACAGGAGAGATCTGTGTTCTCCATTCTGTTCTATGGGAGTTCCCAGTACAGGGGAGCACTGTGCTCTACATTCTGTTCTATGGGAGCTCCCAGCACAGGGGAGCGCTGTGTTCTCCATTCTGTTCTATGGGAGTTAACATTACAGGAGAGATCTGTGTTCTCCATTCTGTTCTATGGGAGTTCCCAGTACAGGGGAGCGCTGTGTTCTCCATTCTGTTCTATGGGAGTTCCCAGTACAGGGAAGGCTTGTGTTTTTCCATTCTGTTTTATGGGAGTTCCCAGTACAGGGAAGCACTGTGCTCTACATTCTTTTTCTAGGGGAGCTCCCAGCACAGGGGAGCCTGTGTTTCTCCATTCTCCTCTATGGGAGTTCCCAGTACAGCGGAGCACTGTGTTCTCCATTCTTCCCTATGGGAGTTACCAGTACAGGGAGCGCAGTGGTCCCCATTCCGTGTCTATGGGAGTTCCCACTACAGGGGAGGGCTGTGTTCTCCATTCTCCTCTATGGGAGTTCCCAGTACAGGGAGCACTGTGTTCTCCATTCTATTCTATGGGAGTTCCCAGTTGAGGGGAGAACTTTTTTCTCTCCATTCTGTTCTATAGGAGTTCCCAGTACAGGGGAGCGCTGTGTTCTCCATTCTGTGTCTATTGGAGTTCCCAATACAGGGGAGTGCTGTGTTCTCCATTCTGTTCTATGGGAGTTCCCAGTAGAGCGGAGCACTGTGTTCTCTCCATTCTGTTCTATGGGAGTTCCCAGTACAGGGGAGTGCTGTGTTCTCCATTCTCCTCTATGGGAGTTCCCAGTACAGGGGAGCGCTGTGTTCTCCATTCTATTCTATGGGAGTTCCCAGTACAGGGGAGCGCTGTGTTCTCCATTCTATTCTATGGGAGTTCCCAGTACAGGGGAGCGGAATGTTCGGCTCTGCTCGGAACTCCCATAGAACAGAATGTAGAGTTGTGCGCAAGCATGACTGACTCTCCAGTCTGCACTGAGAGATTTGGGGGCCTGATCCCGAGATAGGTGTGGATCCCAGAGTTTAAATAATTTACTAACAACGTATCTATTCATTTCAGTAATATTCCAATCTGATTACATTGTAATTTGAATTGTAGCAGATTTCTGAGAGGCTGGAAGCTTCGAGCCGCTGGGACGAGTGACCAGTAAATCAGAGATGTTAGATTGATCTGCCGGTCGCATCTGTTCTCCCGAATCTTCCCTTTTCACTTAGTCGGCACGTTAGGTCCCGTCACGTCTCCAAAGTGCTGATTACACTGCGCTCGCTGGAGCAGGATGCAGAATATGAATATATGGCCGAGCAAGCAGGAGAGGGTTATATATAGACGGCTAAATTTATCCCTCATCACAAATCTTCAGACACCTGCAACCAAGTCACAATATTATGAGTGAGGAAGGGAAAGCACGATTCCAAGTACATGACGCCTTCACCTAAAATCCAGGAATGGACCGGCCCACAGGGGACAGGGGAGACCCCGGGTGGGGACCTGAGCCTGGCTGCCCTGGAGGTGCTTCTTTAAATTTTGTAAATCATCTATTTTTATTATTTCAAATTATAACAATATTAGAATTACTATGTGATTTTTTATTGTATATATATGTGTGAGAGAGTATCTGGAAAGAGATTCTCAGCTGGGAATGGTCTACAAGGGAGGTATATATCCCAGCCAGGTTCTGGATATATGTCTGCGGGAGTCCAGGACTGCATGCCACCAAGGATAGGAGCCTGGTGGAGGAGAAAGGCCGTTGATTCAAATAGATGTCGACAGTACAAAAACTGTCGGACCTATGGCTTAATCTGTTAGTAAGGCTTCCACGCCTCATTCCTGGGTCGGCCTTTCATTGGGAAGTAGCATAGAGCGGGTGGGTGCTTACTCCCATGGCTCCACTCCGGGACTTTCATCGCGCATGCATAACAAAGGTCAGAGGTAGCTGACCTGGGCGTCGGCTGTACCTCAGTCTACCTTCTGGGCTGGAGGTTGTTCACGCTGGGGAAGCCGTGTAGGTCTCACAACAAGGTTGACTAGTGTAGGGAACTACTCCACACTCGTCTTTTAGTAAGCGCTCAGACGAGCAAGGAATTTATGTTTTGCTGTGCATGTTTGCACCTCCGTTTTGTTTCCACCCCTTTTTCCCCCTCCTCTTTTTTTTCGCACCCCCTTTTTTTTTTTTTTTTCCCATTTCCTTTTTTTCCCCCCCCCCCCTTTTTTTTTTCCCAGCTGTTTAATAAACCACGGAGCCAGCAGCCGTTGTACCTGACGTCTGCCTCATTGCCTGAAAAAGATCATGCGGTGGATTCCCAGAGCTGTGCGGTCACACATGGTGGAGGAGTGCAGGCTTTTTATAGAGACGCTTCTCTTAAAGAGACAGGCAGCCGAAATGTGGTTCCAATATTTGTCGTTGGATATTATCCGCAACAGTGCTATCAGCGGAGACACCCAAAATGGATGAGCTGGTGAAGCAGTTAATACAGGCTAAACACCACTCTTAGCTAATGTGGCAAGCAGCGAGGCCACGAGGAGACGGATGTGCGGGCTCAAGCAGAGACCCAACGCCTCTTGATCGAGACATACACCAGGCAGCCACTTAAAGAGCTACAACAGTTAAAAACGGGCTCTACAGCAGGCAGCTTCCAGGTCCTGTCTTACAATGACCTCGATGCTGGGGCAGCAGCTGGTGCCCTCCACGCCCCGTACAATTGGTGCGCAGTCAAGTTCTAACGTTAGCAAAATGACCCCAGATGATGTATTCTGGAGGCATAATCTCGGCACCTTTGACGAGGATCGCTCGAGAGGAGCAGCTACCGTGGGAACAGTGGGCTGACGTTCCTGGCCCATTTCTTACTGGTGGAGCCACAAAAAGCCTACTTCGACTGAGAGCTGAAGACGCCAAGGACTACGCAGTGCTGAAAGGGGAGATCCTTTAGCCCGACTGGGGGTTACTCTGGCGTCCGGGCCCAGAGGAGTTCAAGCCTGGGAGTTCGATCAGCAAAGCCAGCTCCGGTCACAGATGTATGACCTCTTCCCACCTCTCCAGCATGTGGCTGCTGCCCGAACGTCTTACAGCGGTCCAGGTGAGGAGAAGCGGGTCGTCTTGGGGGTGGTTGCGTGCGGTGGGGGGGGAGAACCCCGCTTCATGCGCGCCCTACCGTGGGGATCCACGCGGTATTTTGGCGTGTGGGGCTACACGGACCCCAAAGCCTGGACGTGCTTGTCTCCATGTTGTGGAGCTTACTGTTGTGACACAGAGGTGTTCCTCCAAGGACTGCATCCACCGGAGTCCAGCTTGGGGTAAGGACTGTCCCATGTCCCAATAAGGGAAACATCTAAAAGTCCTGTGGGGAGGGATACCGGCTGGGTTGGAGAAGGGGGGCAGGTTGCCAAACCCAAGAGACACCTCTTGCCAGAGCCCGGGGCCCCTATCGATTTAACTGGCGATGAATGACTCGGGGACACGTCGCCGCCCGGTGTCCCTAACTTTGGTGGAACCCATGGATTGGGGGTATAAGGCGTACATCTAACTGATTTGCACAAGGCTCCTTCATACACCACGCACATGCAGACTGGGGGAAACTCGGCGGGCTATGCCAACTTAAAAATCAATGGAACACATAGTACAAGTCCCTCATGTACTCCGGATGTTTTTGCGTAACCTGGTGCAGGCCTCGGCTGGTGGGAGCAGACCATAACTCGGCCACGCCGTATTGGGTTGATCTGTCGTACACGGGGACACCAGGAGACTACCTAACCGCGGTATTTCATCACCCTATAGATACCCCTGCGGGCCCGCAAGACATTGAAGGTGCGTCATGCTACGTCTGCGAGTACCCCACGTGTATGTCATTAGGCTGTATCGTTAGATTTTCCCTTGTTCTGGGATTTGTGGGAAATAAAAAGTGTTACCCGAGTATAGGTGGTAAAGGGTAAATGTGTCTACACAGGGACCAAGGAAGCCCGATGGGTTTCTTAGTCCGGTCCTGGCTGGGGGACCCTGAGGAATATCCCTATGAGCATCGAGTTCGACTCCTTGCCAGATTTCCAGGGGGAAGACTTTGGCACGCGAGCTGCTGAGGGACCCAAACTTGGAGACATGCTTGGAAAAGTGTGAAGGTATAGAGGGGAAGCCCCAGGAACTCAGGGAAGAGTTTGGTTTACCCTCACTTTTTGTACGCCGACAAACACAATATATGTTGTACCGGGTAAAATAACGACCCAAACGAGTGGTAGAGCAGTTGGTGGTGCCCAGGTAAGCATGTACCGCGCAGAATTCTGGAGCTAGCGCC
The DNA here is from genome assembly GCA_025379985.1 of Phyllomedusa bahiana. Lineage (NCBI taxonomy): Eukaryota > Metazoa > Chordata > Amphibia > Anura > Hylidae > Phyllomedusa > Phyllomedusa bahiana. The sequence goes on from JAODAL010022005.1 coordinate 55,401, forward strand.
CACTCCCATGTGTTGAGGGGGACCCTTGGGGGTGGAGAAACCGGGGAGAGAAGTGAGTGTAATTTTTACTGGCCAGGAATTTACAGGGCATTGAGGATACTGCCAGTCTACCGGAGTGTCAAGTTAACGGCCCCCTTAGGCCCATTGTTCGGAGCCTCCTAATTCCTCTGCCAAAAATAGAGGTCCCCTTTGGCAGTGGATCGCATGGACTGGTCGGGCCGCGCACCCTAAGTCAGCCCGTGGACTTCAAGCACATCTTAGTGTCCTCGACTACGCCCACTCGCTATCCCGAGGGCCAATTCCCCTTAGGAACATACCTCCTCCAAGTATAGCTAAGGAACTGTTCCAAATGTTCACCCGCACGGTATCCGAAGGCGAGAGATACTAGACAGACCCAGGGCACCCCCTTCATGTCTATAAGGTGACCAACGGAAACTCTGGCCGTTCTACTTACACATTACTCATCTCCGTACCTCAGTATATCATCCCAGACGATGGTCTGTGGAAACGTTTCAAATAAAACCCTAAAAGCGGATCCTCTAAAGAAGGTGGTTGTTAAGGGTTGGGAGATGAATGGACAGTCTCGTACCCTACCTCATGTTCTCGGTAGGGAAGTCGCCCGAGGCATCACAGGATTCTCACCTTCGAGCTCCTGGTATGGTGACATCCCGGTGGGCTCCTGGACATAGCCAAGGGACTGTGAGCAGGAGAGATACCCCTATAGGTAAGTGTCATCTGAGAGCTCGCCATCGCTGACCCCGATATGCATGGACAGGATTGCGGCCGTTCTACCCATAGTACGTGAGAACCTGCTAGCGCAGTCGCAAGGAAACCAGGCCAGGGTATATAACAGGTCGGCAAGGGTCAGAGATGTTCCAGCCAGGCAACCGCGGTACTAGTACTTGTACCCACAGGTCGAATGCAATTTTGGCGAAGATGGCAGGGCCCCTATGAACATTTCAGAGCTGGCGATCAGTGAGGTAAAATTACTAAGTCTTCCAGCCCGGTAGAAAGGCAACCGTATCAAATTTACCATGTCAAATTAATTAAGACCCTGGAAGGGGCACGTCAATGTCTGGTGAAGGTCACAGCAGCAAGCATTAGAGGCTGTACCCAAAGGGAGAGTTACCACGGCTCCGTATCTCTGAAGTCATTACGTTCCGAAGCACAGGGCAGGAAACTAGGGCAGTTCCTACTAGAGGAATCAGCAGGTTTTTTGAAAACTCCATGCAAGGTCGACGGGAGTCATTTCACATGACATCGTCACAGAACCTGGCAATAGCAAGGTTCGTGTGAGGCCATATAGGGTGCCTGAGGCCCAGGAGGCAAGCGAATTGCTGAGGAATCTGAAAAGATGATGAGCTTGGCGGTCATAGAAGGTCTCCCAAAGTGGGTGGTCCGTGCCCTATAGTGCTCATACCGAAACCTGATGGGAGCTTGGCGATTCTGCAATGATTTTCGCAAGCGCGATGAGCTATCAAAATTTTGATGCCTACCCGATGCCAGGGTTGATGAGCTGGGTCGAGCGGCTAGGACCTGCAAAGGTACATTAGTACATAAGACCTGACCAGGGTTTTTGCAGGTGCCCTTCACAAAGGAACTAGGGAGAAAAACTGCTTCTATCACCCCAGATGGACACTTTCATCATGTTGTCCTCCCCTTTGGCCTTCATGGGGCTCCGGCCACATTCCAGGGATGTGGACATCATACTGCAGCCTCATAGAAAATATGCGGCGGCATATTTGGATGACGTGGTGGTATTTAGTACGGATGGGAATCCCATCTACCCAGAGTACAGGCCATCTTAGATGCACTTCAAGGGCAGCAGGGTTAACCACAACCCCAATAAGTGCGCCATAAGGGATCGAGGAGGCTCGCTATGCTAGGCTATGATCATTGGGAGGGGGGTCATCAAGCCCAGATGACTCCAAACTTGAAGCAGATTAGGAATTGGCCCCACCGGTTTCCAAGAAGCAGGTCGGGCTTTCTTGTATGCAGGGTACTATAGGAGGTTTGTGCCCAAACTTTGCTCCATAGCAGCCCCTCTTACAGATCTAAAATAGGGTCCAAGTCACACTATGGTCAAGAGTGGAACCGGAGGCTGAACAAGTTTTAGAAATCTTAAAGAGGTACTACTGCAATGAGACCAGTGCGGTGTGGTGATCGTTGCGCCAAACGTTCTAAAAGGAATTTGCTTGGTCCAGGCCAGATGCCTCTAGAGGTGGGGATTAGGGGCTGTCCATGTCACAGCTGGTTGAGGAGAAGACACCCGGGTAGTGTAACCTAAGCGGTAACTGTTAGCGCCGAGAAAAACTATCGCTCCATAGTAGAGAGAGAAAGCTGCGAATGGCGGAAGGGGGGGACTGGGCATTAAGTGGGCTATTGAGGGCACTGCGCTACTACCTGATTAGGTAGACCTTTAAAGTAATCACGGACCATTCTACCTCTAAAGTGGATTGGCACAAAACAAAGGAAAAACGCAATGGTGACCCCGGTGGTTCCTGGCTCTACAGGGACTTTAATTATCTGTAGAACATCAGCCCGGAGTCACAACAAGCAATGCGGATTTCGCACTGTAGCAGGTGCATAACTTTATGCTGAATGTGCGCTACCCCACAGGTCTGAGCAGAGGGGGGGATTTGTAAGGCCGCAGCTGGGAAGGTCTACAAGGGAGTATATATCCCTAGCCAGGTTCTGGATATATGTCTGGGAGTCCAGGACGCATGCCACCAGATAAGGTGCCTTGGTGGATGAAAGGCGTTGATAAATAGATGGCGACAGTAAAACATGTCGTACCTATGTTTAATCCGTTAGTACGGTACGTCAGCCATTCCTGGGTCGGCCTTTCAAATTGGGTAGTAAGCAAAGAGCAGGGTGGGTGCTTACTCCCCAATGGCCTCCACTCCGGGATTTCCTGGCTGTATAAAAGGTCAGCAGTAGCTGACTGGGCGTCGGCGAACCTCCAGTCTACCTTCTGGGCTGGAGGTGTTAACATGGGGGAAGCAGTGTAGGACCAAAGGTGATAGTGAGGGGAACTACACCTCTGTTAGTAAGCGCTCGAAAAAAAAACGACAAGGATTTTATGTTTTGTCTGTGCATGTTGCCATCCGTTTGTGTTCTGCTTAAGAAATAAATCACAGAGTCCAAGCAGCCGTTTGTACCTGACTTCTGCCCTCTGTCTCATGCCTGAAAGACTCATTCGGTGATCCAGAGCGTGTGCTAGCTCACTATAATTTAAATATTATATTAGTATATTATAATTATATATATATATATATATTATACACACAACGTATATATATATATATATATATTTTCACGAAAACAAGCAAGCACTCCCCCGTAATGAAGTAGATGGGTGCCAGCCAGTATAAACCCAGATCCAAGGGGTTCCTCAATAATACATTCAAGGAAAGTCCACGGCACTCAAGATAATGGATACGAAAAGGTGTTTGTATTCCTCCATGCCAATAAAGTTGCAGAGTTTCAACCCCCTTCTCGGGGCCTTGTCAAAGGTGGGTGGGGGGGGGCGAGTATGGGCGGGGGGGTTGGGGGGGGGGGGTGGTGGGGGGGGGGGGGGGGGGCCCGAGAGGGGGGTTGAAGTCGCACTTTATTGGCACGGAGGATTAAAACACCTTTTTCATCATTATCCTTGAGTGCCGTGGTAACTTTCTATTGAAGTATATATATATATATATTATATCGTATATAATTTTATATATATATATATATATGATTTTTTTTATTTTATTTTTTTCAGGCTTTGTCAATATATTTTAAGTTTCTCATTTAATCCAATTATTAGATCATAAAGAAGAATATTCTATGAAAACCATAACAAGAGAGACCTTCTAGAATATGTATATATTTTGTGGTCAGAGCAACCTTAGGTAGTCTCATGCCACTACCTACAGGGGGGCCACCTACTAGGGACATGTCGCCAAGGGCCTGGTCTTGATGGGGGAAGGCCGCGATTGTGGGTCAGCAACACTAGGTTGCTGACTTTTGTATGGCTGATAGCCGGCCATTATGGTCTGGCTTTTCCGGAATGGCTGTAGTGCGGGTGGGAGGCCATTTCCACATTCCAGCCCTCGGCCTACCCAGGTTTTTATCATAGGGATTTCACCCCAGGGTGTCCCGGTGGGTGTGGTCGACTGCCTGGAGCTTGGAGCCACAGAGGAGTTAAGGAGAGGCTTTTACGCCGCAAGGCTTGAGGGAAGCTTGTGCCGTGACGTACAGTATGAATACTGAGGTTTTGGGGGTGCTCTGCAGTAGGCACAGACCCCGGGGAGTAGAGGGAACCACTGTGTGTGAAGTTAGTGGCCTAGGATTTTATATATTTGGTTTCTGTTGCTCTGGTTATCATATGCCTGACCAATAAAACCATAGAGCCCATGTTACCTGTTGTGCAAAACAGTTTTTCACAAGGATGGCAATCGCCAGAGTTAAAAGGGGTTGTCTTCACTACTATTGATTCCTCTCCACTCGTCCTGATTTTCTTGGTTCACTTGGGAATTTCAGGGCGTGTTTACTGCTTCCACTAGGTGCTCTGTAGAAGCAACGGGTACTGTAGCTTTAGCAACCTAGTGCTGACAGCCTTTCAGCGTGAGGATCAAAAAAACCAGGTCTGTAGCTATAGCAGACCAGGCCGATAGCCTATAAGGAGATGATCCAAACTATGGTCATGTTCGCTTTTGTGTCCTCGTGCTGGCAGCCTATCAGGAGGAGTCAAACAGGTCTGTAGCTCCGTTATAGCGAACAGTGCTGCAGCCGATCAGGAGAGGATCTAAAACAGGTCTGTTGTATTGTGACCAGCTATGCTCCTTTGCAGGAAGAGTCAGATCTTTAGTCTGGTGCTATACTCAACCAGGTGCGTGCGCTGCCTCATAGGGAGTGTGTGTTAAGGTCTGTTGTCTGTTAGCGGTCCGTGCTGGCAGCTATATGGAGACGTGTCTTTATATGGTCGGTCGCGTTGTTTGTAAAAGCGGCGTGAAGCCTAAGCAGGTGAGTTCTTTATGGTCTGGGGCGTAGCATCCTTGGATGGCTCTGGACTTTCAGGTGAGGTGGTGTTTATGGGCGGGGTGCGTTTGCTGTTCCTGTGAGGGAATGAACTGCAGGGTGTGGGATTTACTGGGCGGGGCGGTGAGTCCAGGTGGTAGAGGTGGAGATGAAATGTAACAGTGGGTGTGATTTGACACGTTGTATGTTTTTTGATTTTTTGAGAATACAGTAGTAAACGAGATGATCGATCAGAGAAGAAGGAGACAGTTTGGAAAGGGGGAAGGTAGAGAGAATGCTGACAAGGAGATTGTTTGAAAAAAAAAGGTTGCAAGGAAAGAAGAGAGAGAGATATTAACAACGAAGAGTGAAAGAAAATAATGGATTGAACATAGAAAAAAAAATTGGAAACTAGTTGTGAAAGGAAATAAGGATTTAAGATAAAAAAAAAAAATGAGATTTTGATGTTAGATAAGATGGAATGAGTATTTGGGAGAAAATATGATATGTGGAGAAGGCGGATAAGATGTGAAAAAAAATGAAAGAACAGAAGAGAAAATTTTTGTTTTTTGATACGACACAAAAAAAATTGTTTTTTGGAAAAGAAAATGGAACAATAGATAATTGAACAGAACGATAAAAACGAAAAGAAAAAGTGAAAGAAGGAGATGAGAAGAATAGAAAAAATGAAATTTGGAAAAAAAAAGAAAAATATGTGACATGAACGATAAGAGAAAGATAACATAACAATGAGGGAAATTGAGGAAAAAAAGACGAAAGAGAAGAGGTTTATAAGAGGAAGAAGAAAAAGAAAATTGAAACAGAGAAAAGAGAAGAGTGTGAACAAGGTTCGTTTTTGAAGGGAAAGAATGTTTGAACAGTGGAAAGATGAGAGAAGATTGAGAGAGAAAGAAAGAAAAAAACGAAAGATACAAAATAAACGGAGTAAGAAGAGGTACTAAATAAGATGAACAAAGACGTGAAAGAGTGGGAGAGGAAAGGATATAGGAGAAAATTGAAGAAAGGGAAAAAACGGGGAATAGAAGAAAACAAGAGAAGTTTGAAGGAGATGGATAGAAGACAAAAAGGAGGAGGGAGGGATGAAGAAGAGAGGTGGAAGGTTGAGGAGGGGAAAGAAGAGAGAGAAGAACCAAGAACAAGAGAAGAAAGAGGCAAAAGAAAAAGCAAAAGAAAAAACAAGATTGGGAGCGAGGTGATCAGAGAAGAGAAGAAAAAATAAGGATAGAATTGGGAAAAAAAAGTTTTGAAGAAGGAAAGAGAAATAAGGAGAAAAGTTTTGATTGATATAGAGAAGAAAGAATGAGAGGGATTGAGAATTTGAGACCGAAATATGAGAAAAAGTAGAGACGAGAAAGAGAGAAGAAACAAAAAGAAGAGGAAAGATTAAGGGTAAAGGAAAAATAAAAGATTGGAGGGTGAGAGAATGAGAGATAAGAGTAAAATCAATGAATAAAAAACAAGAAGTGAAATGATACTATAGAGAAGAAAAGAGAGACACAAAGAAGAAATGAGAAAGAAAGAACAAAAAAGAAAGTGAAAGACAGAGGTAAAAGGAGGAAGGGAAAGTGTGAAGGATAGGAGAGAGAGAAAATATAAAATAGAGGAGAAGAAAATGAGGGTTAACAGCAATAGAAAGAGAGGCGGAAAAACAAGCAAAATCGAAAAAGCCTCCCCTGATATCACTACCAGCACAGCAGCCACTTTCACCCCTCTTCCTCTCCCTTTAGTCCGCCCCCCACCTCTCCCCTCTCCTCTTCCCCCCCCCCCTTCCTTCTCTCCAGTGCCTCCCTCCCTTCACCCTGCTACCCCCACCCCCCCCTCCTCTTCCCTTGTCTGCTTCCCCCCCCCTCTATCCGTACTCTCCTCCCTACAAATCACCTCACTTCTTCCAGTCTCTATTAATTTCTCCTCCTCCCTCCTATATATAAATAATCCACCAATCTAAAATGCCCTTCCATCACCGCCCCCTTTTCCCCCTCTACTAAAAAATAATCTCCTAAGCTCTCTTAAACTCTACTTCGTTTAATACCCTTCCACCCCAATAATCCTTTCTCTTCTCTTTCCTCCCAACCCCTTCCTCCTCTTTCTAGCATCTTTGATCCCCCTTAATCTCCTCTAGGAATAAAGCGTAGGACACTGTTAATGGCAGACACATATTGCCAGATGTGACTTGTTTTTATGCAGATTTTAACATGAAAAGCCAACAATCCCTGTTGTGTGACAACCCCTTTTAAGTCCGTGACCTCCCAGCTAACGGTCCGATTGATGGCGGCACCAGTGGATTGTGTACAATATTATAGTATTTCTATAAGGTCTCTCTTATTATGGTTTCCATAGAATATTCTTTATTATCTAATAATTGGTGAAATTGAAAGTAGGAAAACTAATCTTAATCCAATTTTAACCACTTAATAATTCCGGATTTGTACTGGAGTTGTTCTTTATCTACATCTTTGGGAAAGGGAGAAACGGCAAGATAAAGACAAGCAAAAAGCAAGAGGCAGAGTCTAAAAAGTATGTGCAGCCGGGGTAGGCTGACCCCAAGAGCAGAAGGCTACACTTAGCTCAGTGAGCTGTAAATATGGCTTATGTGTTTTAGAGTGAATAATGTTTGTTTTTTTTCGGTGATTTTTTCTGAATTGTTAGTGTAGGGAATCTTGACGCGGGTAGCGAGCGTGCGGATACAGTGGCCATGTAACGGCGCGCGCTGCGGGTCGGGCTTCCGGCCCCAGGCACAGCCGTCCTCGGCATGCGCTCCGCTGTGCGTCTACTTACCCGCTCCCGTCCTGCTTCCTCCTCCAGCGGCGCGCTGCCTGTAACTGCTCCTTCCTCAGTACCGCCATCTATCCGTGCACTAGGCAGCTCTCCTGGATTTAAAGGGCCAGCACGTGACAGTTGTTCCCTTTCAACCTATGGCGTTTGGACAAGGGCTTTCAGGGATTCCTCTTCCTGCCGTCAGTTGTTGGTGTCCGTTCACTAGTCATGTCCTTGTGCGCTCTCTAGTGAATACCTTGTCCTTTAGAGGCAGTGTCCTGGTCCTACATAACGTCTATCACTACGTTTATGGTGCTGTTCTGTATTCTGCACATCCGGGTTCTGCCCAAGCTCCGGTTCTACGCCTAGTTTCGGCTGTCACGCTGGTCCTACGTCGGGGTGTAGCGACCCTGCGGGATTACCCTGCGGCAAGAGTCCGTCCTTTTTTTTTGGACCCTGCGGCGCGGCTCTGTGAATACAAGGGGCCCCTTTTGGACTCGCTCGCGGGTAGGGTACGCAATTACTCCTCACTGAGCATCCGTTACAGTATATCCACCTCCCGCTCGCTCAGCATCCGTTACAGTATATCCACCTCCCGCTCGCTGAGCATCCGTTACAGTATATCCACCTCCCGCTCGCTGAGCATCCGTTACAGTATATCCACCTCCCGCTCACTGAGCATCCGTTACAGTATATCCACCTCCCACTCACTGAGTATCCGTTACGTTTTAATCCACATCCGCCTCAACTGAGCATCTGCGCGTACAGTATATCACTCCTCCCGCTCGCTGAGCATCCGTTACAGTATATCCACCTCCACACTCACTGAGTATACCGTTACAGTATATCCACGCTCCGCTCCTGATCGCATAAGTTACAGTATATTACACCTCCCGCTCGCTGGCACTCCGTTACAGGTATATCACCTCCCACTCACTGAGCTATCGTTACACGTTTTATATCACCTTTCCCGCTCACTGAGCACCGTCTACAGTATATCCACCTCCCGCTCGCTGAGCATCCGTTACAGTATATCCACCTCCCACTCACTGAGGATCCGTTACAGTATATCCACCCCCCGCTCGCTGAGCATCCGTTACAAGCTATATCCACCCTCCCCACTCACTTAAGTATCCGTTACAGTATATCCACCTCCCACTCACTGAGCATTCCGTTTACAGTTAATCCACACTCGCCCACTCAGATATGGCATCGTTACAGCTAGATCAACCTCCACTCACTGAGCATCCGTTGCAGTATATCCACCTCCCGCTCGCTGGCAGCAATCCGTTACAGTCTATACTCCTCCCACTCACTGTGCATCGTTACAGTATATCCTCCTCCCACCTCACTGAGCATCGTTACTGTATTTTCCACCTCCGATCGCTGAGCGTCATCCGTTACTGTATATCCACCTCCCGCTCATCTGAGTTTCCGTTTGCAGGATCTCCTCCGACCGATATATGAGTATCCGTTTACTGTATATCCACTCCAGATCACTAGAGCAGTGCCGTTACAGTATATCCTCTCCTCGCTCACTGCGTATCCGTTTACAGTATCTCCGACCTTCCCGCTCACTGTGTATCCGTTACAGTATATCCTCCTGCGCTCACTGAGCATTCCGTTTTACATTATTCCACCCTCCCGCTCACTGACATCCGTTTACAGTATATCCACCTTCCCACTCACTAGATCCGTTACAGTATACCACCTCCGCTCCTGAGCATCCGTTTACAGTATATCCACCCCGCTCCTCCAGCATCCCGTTACAGTATATCCACCTCCCGCTCGCTGAGCATCCGTTACAGTATATCCACCTCCCGCTCACTGAGCATCCGTTACAGTATATCCACCTCCCACTCACTGAGCATCCGTTACAGTATATCCACCTCCCACTCACTGAGCATCCGTTACAGTATATCCACCTCCCGCTCACTGAGCATCCGTTACAGTATATCCACCTCCCACTCACTGAGCATCCGTTACAGTATATCCACCTCCCGCTCACTGAGCATCCGTTACAGTATATCCCCTCCCGCTCCCAGCCCCGTTCAGTAATCCACCTCCCTCCTGAATCCGTTTCAGTTATATCACCTCCATCACTGATTCCGTTCATATACCCAAACCCCCCTCCTGGGAAATTTCCCTTACAGTATATTCCACCTCCCCCACGAGATCCGTTAATTATCCCCCCCTCACTGACACCTTACAGTAATCCCCCCTCCCCTTTATAGATCCTTTCAGATTCCCCCTCCCGCTCCTGAACTCTGTTTACAGTAAAATCCACCTCCCCTCCTGAGCTTTCCCTTTCAGTATATCCACCCCCCCACGAGCACCGTTACAGTTTCCCCCCCCCCCCCTGAGGACCGTTACAGTAACCCCCCCCCGCTCCGACTCCCTTTCAATATCCCCCTCCCCCTCACTGGCATCCGTTACAGATATCCCCCTCCCCCCAGAGCATCCTTACAGTATATCCCCCTCCCCTCCTGGACCGTTACAGTAATCCCCCCCCCCTCCTGAGGATCCTTACAGTATTCCACCT
>JAODAL010022006.1:0-65715 GCA_025379985.1 Phyllomedusa bahiana
AAATTTTTTTAAAATTTTCAAACTGTATGAAATGTAATTATTTAAATTTAAGAAAAAGGGGCAATAAAATTAATAAAAAATAAATAATATCCCCAAAATATAGAAAATCTCCTAAAAAATGTTTTTAAAATTCATAAAATCTTAACTTTTTATTTTAAAAAACCCCACTGATTATGTTTTAAATTTTTAAAATTAAAATTTTGAATACATTAAATTAAAATTTTTTTTGCTTCCCCATCCTTTATTCCCTTTTCCCAAGACCCACAGCACGGGGTTTTGCTGAATGTGGTCCCACAAGAAAGACATACCTGTTTTTTTTCCACTGACTCTATTTTGACTTTTCCTTTTTTTCCACCTGCCCTATAGCCTTTTTATCATTTTGGGGCGCATTACAAATCACCTTTTTGTAATGCGCCAAATACTCCCCAGGCGCGTAAAATTTACACACCATTTATGAGAGCACAAAAACCACTTTCTACATTCAGGGCATTATACACTAAAAATGAGACTCGACTATTCCTTCGTTGCCCCTTCCTTCATACATTCCCCCTTTAAAAAGATTCCGAAAAAGGGGCGTCAGTTTTTAGGCGCATTAAAAAAGTGAAAAGTCCCAGAAAACCCCGACCCTATCAAAAATCTGGGTCAGGTTTTACCTTGCATAGTAAACAAATGGCTGGCCCCTCCATAATAAAATGCACCTTTTGGGGTGTACCCAACATAAAATGTTATGGTTGGGCAAATTTTCAAAAGTATGTTTGGCGCTTTTTTTCAGTATGTGTTAGGTGCTTTTCATATATTTTGAAATAAAAAGTGTGCGCCCCCGGCGCATGCCTCAATAGGGGCTTAAATACTTACCAATAAAATTTTTTTGTGCCGTATTAGCGCAAATCGCGGCCCATGATACATTGAAGAATAGAACCCCCTATCGGGCATCGGAGGGAGGGCATAGCATCATTACAAGTTATAAAAATGCGCCTAACCATACATGAAAAAAGGAATGCGCCTAACAATATACATTGTAAGATGTCTTGCCCCCACATAGGGGCCATTTCATTATGGAGGCGCACAGTGCATTTTTATTTTTTTGCGCATTACAATTGTCGATCCCCCCTATAATCGCCTGTTTTTTGGTGTACACAGTTCATTAACATCCAAAATATGGCGACAAAAGCAGTTTTAGCGCAATATAGACTAAAAAACTGGTGTTGGCGTGGTGGGAAATGTCGTCCTTTGTGATTTTTTTTAAATTCAATAGTGATTTGAAAATAAAAAAAAAAAAAAAAAGTCTTAAAAAATATGTTGAACGTAAAAAACTTTATCTTACCAGGGGGGTTTTCAAAAATCGTCTCCCCTCCCTATTGGGAAAACAACTCCCATCATGCAGTTTATATAATTATATCAAAGGGGATGATGGGGAATATTATCCCAACAGTGGAGAGCCAATTTTGAGCCCCCTGATCTTAAATTTTGGGTCATTTTCTTTGTTCCTAACCCACTACAATTGTTTCCCTTTTAAAAGCAAGAAAAGAAAAAACATAATTTTGAATTATTTCTATTGATTAATTAGCTATTGTTAGTATACTGACATGTCTCTATATCTGTCATCTAGAAAACCATGTGCTGTCGAAACCAAAAAGAAAAATCTTTCCCAGTTACAAATGATTATTTATTCATCAAGCCATAAACTACGACAAGGTTACAACATATACACATGACGTTCATATTTCATGGAAAATAAGTAAAGAAAGAAAATGGAATGGGCCCTGAAAGAAATTATTAGCATCCATCATTAGAAGGATCTGGCCATTGTTCTATAATACTCTCATAGGAATTTAGGTTGAGAAAGCAAGAGTTTAACCCTTGCTCTCTAGATTTGTATGGCATAAAACATATTACCTTCATCATTACTAGCCTCAGAGTAAAGCAAAATCAGATAGGCCCCACCACTTAGTGACAGCAAACCGAACAGCAGTACAGGTATTAATAATTATAATAGCAGTGCTAGACTAGGGTATATGGGGCCCAAGAGTGGAGTTGATTATTGGGCCCCACCAGCGGAGATGATTCTTGGGCCCACCAGTGGGGTTAATTCTTGGGATCCACCAGTGGAGATGATTGCTGGTACCCATCAGCAAAGTTGATTCTTGGGGCCCACCAGTAGAGTTGATTCCTGGGACCCACCTGTGGAGTTGATTCTTGGGGCCCACCAGTGGAGATGATTGTTGAGGTCCATCAGTGGAGTTGATTGTTGGGGCCCATCAGTGGAGATGATTGTTGAGGCCCATCAGTGGAGTTGATTGTTGGGGCCCACCAGTGAAGTTGATTGTTGGTGCCCACCAGTGGAGTCAATTCTTTGATCCCTACAGCTAATGTACATGACTTCACATACTGCACATGCGTCTGTCTCTCTTTCTCTGCCTTTCTCCCACCCAAAGTCTTCCATGCCTAGGGGCACAACATGCTCCGCGCCCAAGGAGGAGGAGGGGTTTCTCTGTCTGAGCCTAGATAACAGTATGGACTATCAGTGAACCAATAATTAGCAATAATTTGATCAGATCATTTTTATTTTGCATAAAGGATATACACAGTATACTGCAATAGACAAGCTTTTGAAATACAGAATCATTATGCAAAATCATAGGAAGCACATAGTGCTTGTAGAATAATAATAATAATCTCAACATAACTTCCCCCCTCTTCCCCTTTCCCCAATATATTTGCGACAAAGTAAAATATATTTAAGCATGAGTAAGGTAAATACATAGTACTGAAAAAAACCCAATGAAGTACTTGGCACACCATGGTCAAACAGGTGCAACCAATAGCAACCAATCAGAGCCCATAGCAACCAATCAGAGCTTCCATTTCATTTTGTATAGTGCTCTGAAGAAATGAAAAGGGAGCTCCGATTGGATGCTATGGGCTCCGATTGGTTGCTATGGGCAACAAAGAAAGTCTTACACCTAGACAGTTTTCATACATGTCCCCCTTGGTGTACTACTAAGAATACGATCCCATTGCATATGATGATGTTGGTTCAAAATAATTTTCCCATTTGTCTTTTACTAGAAGTCCTCTTCAGCGAAATGGAAATATATTTCTGAAATAAGACCTTTTATAGTGCAAGCGTTATACACCAGGTCTACTACCCAGGCATTCTGTCAGGGCAGATTTATGCCCTCTATACTTAACTCTGTTATGGCGCATATATGACATGTCAATTCTTTTCAGACGGCCATAAAATTCAGAGCGTAAAATATTGAATGACAGTGCATATTTTACATTGTGCCATATTAGAAGCATAGTGTACATTGTTTGGAGCGTACTACAGCACGTATTTCGGCAAAATTACACCTTAAATACGCCAAAAAATATATCCCAAAATACGATATGTGAACACCCCTCTGCTATGTGATAAAAGGGCCAGGAGAGTTTATGAGCGTAGTTTGGGGCAAGATGTGGGGGGGGGGGGGGAGCGGGGGCTCACTTCTAGGAGGCAGAAGTAATTAAATTTATCCCCCCCCTAACAATCATTTTAACTTTTGTTTCTTACCCCAAAGAATACCAATTGGGTTTTCTTACTCTACCTCACAGTCAACAAAATGTAGCTTTGTTTACTGAAAATTAACTCTCCTGCACTTTACTTTGTAATGTCTCAGCTATTTACAGAGAAGCTAAATATTTTGATCACTGCTATAGAACCTCCCACAGGCTAGGCAGACCAGAGTGAAAGAAAACCTGGCTGCGACTGTGATACTGCATAGTGAGAAAACCCCGTATCATATAGAGCCCCTATAACATAGAACCCCTAATGCTAGATGGCAGAAAGACTACAAAAAGGATCATGGGGCCTCATTTATCAAAACTATCAGTAAGACTGTCTTTGTTGGCCATAGCAACCAGTCAGTACTCGTAGCAACCAATCACTTCTCATAGCAACCAATCAGAGCTCAGCTTTAATTTTTCCAGAGAAGTATGAGAAATGAAAGTTGAGCTTTGATTAGCTGCTATGGGCAACACAGGCACTTTTACTAGTAGTCCAAAATAAGGTATAGAAACCAAGATCCAGCTTGTGTGCAAAAATTGTAGTAAATTTATTCCAAAAACGTACAGAAGGTATAAAAACATAGGCAAAAGTTTACAGCCTTTTACTAGTAGACAGTTTTGATAAGTGAGGCCTAAAGTTCATGCACATAAGTGGGCTCGCTCAACCTCTGAGCCCCATAGTAGCTGCTGTGGCTATAGTTACACCCCGTCATGTTAATGTATCATTCAATTTAAAGGGGTTTTCCAAGAATTTTAAGAACCTCCTTACTTCCTCCCACCGTGCTAAAATAGAAAATTAACCCATACTTACCTCGCCTAACATCACCGTATCGGGAGCTCACGTGTCATCATCCCTCACCTTCGGTCCATCACTGTTCTTCACATTCATAGATCACATGATGCTGCAGCAAATCAGTAAACTCTGTGGTCGCATGATGCTACAGCCAATCAGTGAACTCTGTGGTCACATGATGCTACAGCCAATCAGTGAACTCTGTGGTCGCATGATGCTGCAGCCAATCAGTGAACTTTGTGGTCACATGAGGCTACAGCCAATCAGTGAACTCTGTGGTCACATGATGCTACAGCCAATCAGTGAACTCTGTGGTCACATGAGGCTACAGCCAATCTGTGAACTCTGTGGTCACATGAGGCTACAGCCAATCTGTGAACTCTGTGGTCACATGAGGCTACAGCCAATCTGTGAACTCTATGGTCACATGAGGCTGCAGCCACTCAGTGAACTTTGTGGTCACATGATGATTCACCCAATCAGTGAACTCTGTGGTCACATGAGGCTACAGCCAATCTGTGAACTCTGTGGTCACATGATGCTACAGACAATCAGTGAACTCTGTGGTCACATGATACTGCAGCCAATCAGTGAATTCTGGGGTCACATGATGCTGCAGCCACTCACTGAACTCTGTGGTCACATGATGATTCACCCAATCAGTGAACTCTGTGGTCACATGATGTACATGCAGTCATGTCACTTCTGATGCCAGGGATTGGTTGCAGCATCATGTGATCCATGAACATGACATCATCAATGAGTGGGAGGGACACTGGAGCTCTAGCAGCAGTGAAATGGTGGTGTTTGGAGAAGTAAGTATGGGTTCATTTGTCATCGAAGCACAATGGGAAGTGGGAGGGAGGTTTTTAAACGTCTTGGAAAACTCCTTTAACATCTCAGAAAGGTCTTTGTCATGGGTTCAGAATTGGTAAAATATATATGAGCTTATAAATTATGATTTCACTCCGCAGCAGGTCCAACAAATCACACTAAGTGGGGCTATGACCTGAACATGGAGTTGTCAAGAGAGTAGACCTTCTCCTCTAAAGAGTTAGGCTTCTACAAACAGGAGCACGCATTGCTTGCACATCCATAGGGAAAACACTGCAGTCTAGAAAAATGAGCCATAATTCATCTTCACACAAAGACATCTCAAGCAGCAAGACTTGGTAAACATCCAGTGCACATATTATCTAGGGCAAACCTGTCAAACTCAAATGTCACAGAGACCTAGAACGAGTGGAAACACTCCGACGTGTGTTCATACTTGTATCGTTAGAAGGTATTCCCAAGCACTTAGGGGGTTAACAAAAAGGTAAGAGAACATTTGCTTTCACGCCAGTATTCACAAAAAAATCATGTAAAACCTCAACATACATATGCAAAACTGTATGTCCATAAAACATGTTTGGAGATCCCTATAGAATAGGAGATTATGCACGGTGTAGACACTGACCCAGCAGGGAGTGTTGGGTAATTTGAGCTTAGAAACCTGTAGATTTCAGAACTGAAGGTGGTGGGTACAAATCTGTAAGGGATAAGCTCTGGTCCAATGTTGGACTGTCGAGTCAACATGGTCACCACAGAGGACATCCCCATTTAGAACTGTCTAATGAACCAATCAAGTGTTATAAGGCTATGTTCACACAGTGTAATTGCGGCGCGTACAGTATGGCCACAATTACGGCGGGTGCTTTGGGAGTCGCGCTAATACGCGCGTACTCCCACGGAGCGGGGGGAGTCCGCAGCTCGCCGGCCCCATTGATATGCGTTACTCGCATATCACTTGTCACATGTCACTTATCTCCCCGCGTGTACAATACGATCGTATTGTACGAGCGTAGAGAGGAGGCGTAATCCATAATTCTATATGAGAACTATGGATTACCGTAATTTCGGCACGCATCTCGCTCGTATTAGAGCGCAAATACGACGCAAAATGCGCGCTGAAATTACACCATGTGAACATAGCCTAAGGATCTATTTCTTATGGGTCGGTTCACAAATAGCCTATCAGACCTTACTAATGATATCTTCTATCTGTACAACAATAACATAGAATACTGACTGCAGAGATACTTCCTGGGCTCCATCTGGTCACAGGGAGTCCCGATGACCTGATGGAGCAAGGTAATGAATGACCTTTGATTATGCTGCATTCACTGACCACGGCAATCAAAGGGTTAAACGCCGGGCGCTTACAGAGACTGCTCTAGGAACAAAGCTGTTAAATATAGCTCTGTTCCTAGCGCAGTTGCGGCACTGGGAGCTGCAGAACTCCTTTGTCAGCAGCGACGTCATTAAAGGGGTTTTGCCACAATCTCATTTCATACCTCATGCATCCAGCTCTCCAGCTCTGTGTGCTCAGAAAGGGGGGCGTGTGTGCTTTGTTTGAATTGCATATCATGTGACCCAGCAGGATGACATCACCATGCCTTTCCTCTCTGTAGTCAAAGAAAGCTCTGTTTATGTAAAGCATTGTGAGTAGCCGAGAGGTAAAGTTTTTGCCTCCAGGCACAAGGGTCATAGGTTCAAATCCCTGCAGGAACCAAACCTGTGTGATTTTTTTTCTCTTTATCAATGCACAAACCTGATTGAGGTTTCTTTTTTATTTATTTGCACTGTTTGACTAATTACTAAGGAGGACAGAGGACGGGAGTAGAATGACAGCACCTGGGGTTTGAACACTCAGTAGCTGCCTGAGAGGAGAGGTGATGTCTGAGCATGTGCGACCAGGACTGATGAGCTCTCAACACTGGTCGTATCCCCTGGAGACAATATGTAAACAATGGATCACTAAAGGAGCACTAAAACAAAAACAGTGCAGAATTTTTAATAATAATGAATGGTGAAAATGTTTGTTATTTCATTTGCAAGCTTCCCACGTCAATTTTACTTTGTGGCAAAACCCCTTTAAGGAGTTAAAGACCTGGCCTGAAAGAGCCTAACTTGCAATTTTGGCAGCCTTTGTTTTGACTACTTTTCATTGACTTAACAGTATATGCATAACTTTGTTTTATGTGGCAGAAATTGTAAAAATAAATAAAAAAAATTCCAACTTAATTTCGGGGGTACCAGTGTCCAATCAGATCACTGGAAATCCTTGTGACGCAAACAAGGAGAGAGTCCCCTTTGATTAGGCTGAGGTCACAGACCAAAGTCATTAAAGGGTTCCATGGCCAAGGTCTGAGCTTTCCCTGATTCCAGCCATGCTCATGATGCTGTGAGTGGTAATTAAGGAGTTTAGGGAGAGTATACATGTTCTGTGTAGGCTGAGGATGGGCCCTAGGAACACCATTCCCCAGAAAGTCATGCCTTTACAAAAAAAAAAAAAAGAAAATAAATGAAAATAAAGTAAGCTTTAAATACAAAACTACACTTTCATTATTTAGTAGCTGAATGGGGTTAATATTCCTCATTAAAGGGGTTTTGCCCCAAAGTAAAATTGACATGGGAAGCTTGCAAATGAAATAACAAACATTTTCACCATTCATCATTATTATTAAAAAGTCTGCATTGTTTTTGATTTAGCTGCTCCTTTAGTGATCCATTGTTTACAGCTCATCTCCAGGGGATACGACCAGGGCTGTGAGCTAATCAGTCCTGGTCGCACATGCTCAGACATCACCTCTCCTCTCAGGCAGCTACTGAGTGTTCAAACCCCCACAGGCTTGGTTCCTGCAGGGATTTGAACCTAGGACCCCTGTGCCTGGAGGCAAAAACTTTACCTCTCAGCTACTCACAATGCTTTGCATAAACAGACCTTTCTTTGACAACAGACAGGAAAGGCCTGGTGATGTCATCCTGCTGGGTCACATCATATGCAATTCAAACAAATCACACATGCCCCTTCTGAGCACACAGAGCTGAAGAGCTGGATGCAGGAGGTATGAAATGAGATCGTGGCAAAACCCCTTTAAGGAAAGGTACCATAATGGTGTGTGGAGACTAACAAGCCAGAAATGTGCTGCTAAAATTTAAATGTATTCCAATAAGCGCAAGGGAAGAGAACTAAGACTCTAGTAACACCTAATGGAAGCAGCGTTCCCTGCAGTCACAGCCGACCCACCAAAAAGCTTTAAAATATGACTAGGAGTTCAAAGTCAAGCCAATTATCCATCTGCAGACAGTTGATTTGGGGTGTTTACACTTCCACAGGGTGAAGCAAGGTTCTGGCTTGCTTGGTATGTTAGGGTATATTCACATGGCTTATACAGGGCGTAGAGTAGCACCTACTGTGCGCGGCACCATACGCTTGCCAATTTCCTTCTGAAGTGCTCTCGCTGACTGTCATTCTTCCCAGTGCGTAATCACCGTGAAGAATTGACATGTCAGTTTTTTTCCCCGGGTGCTCATTGTGCACTGGAGGAAAGAGCAGGTAATCATAACTCTCAATGAGAGCTACGAATTACCGTAATGTCGGCCCGTATTGAGGAGCAATTATGTGCCGAAGTACGGACCAAGAATACGCAGTGTGAACATACCCTTAGTCTCCACACATCACTCACCTTCATGGTGCCTCTCCCTAATAAGGAACATTAACCCTCCTCTTGTCAACTCCTTACACAACCGTCTCCAAGACTTCTCTCGTGCTTCCCCCACACTCTGGAACTCACTGCCCCAACACCTCAGACTCTCCCCCATTTTCTCCAGCTTCAAAAGCAACTTGAAAACCCATCTCTTCAGGAGCCTATAACCCATAATAACCTTGCTGTCACTACCCCCCCCCCCACAAATATGTCCGCCCCTTACCTCCTGTCTCTTTCCCCCTCCCTTGTAGGGTCCTCACTTCCTCTGTGCCAGTAGTAAGTCATTCATTGTCACTATTATACTTGTTTGACTTATGTTAAACACCCAGAAAAAGCAGAGAAACTGACCTGGCTTTCAGCACCTAGTTATGTTTCACGGCTTTTTTGGTGGGTCGGATGGTTAAAGGGGTTGTCTCACTACAGGGGTTGCTTTTTTATGTGAAAGATCTTGCAAAAACAAGTCACTTTGCAATATATGTCCATTAACTATGTCCTACCTATTCCTAGATATCCCCTCTTGTATAGGCTGCATCAGCTCCTCAGGTTGCTATAGCTACAGACCTGTTCAATCTCTCATGATAGGCTGCCAGCACTGGTTGCTATAGCTACAGACCTGTTCAATCTCTCATGATAGGCTGTAAACACTGGTCGCTATAGCTACAGACCTGTTTGACCTCTCTTGATAGGCTGCCAGCACTGGTCGCTATAGCTACAGACCTGGCTTCTACTGCAGCCAAGTGGAAGCCAGTAAATACGCCCCTGAATTCAAAATGAAACCAAGAAAGCAGGGCTGCGGTAAGATGAATCAATGTAGTGAGACAACCCCTTTAAGGAACGCTACTTCCAATACATGGCACCGGATTCCTAGCTTTCTTCACTTCAGCTGAATATATTTCCATTCTTTGGTCAATTTGCTGTTTCATGTTGATTATATCTGTATACTGTGTCTATAGAAGACCCCGTGTTGTAGGTAAGGTTCAACATAAGGTTTCATTTATATGAGATGCAGAAATGGTACATTACTTTGTAGGGAAACCTCTGCTGCGCCATGAGTAACACTAAGCATATAAAAAAGGTATGAAAGCAAAAACCATTATACTGTAAACGTGAACTGGACAAACACTCGCCCAGTATTGAGCAGGGAACCTGATGTGAATATCTGACATATTCCAGAGACCTATATCACACACGTCTATATATAACACTCACAAGGTCTGCCAACAAGTTGTCCTGTACATTGCACTATTTGTTCTTGCTGCAGACCAAGTGACATTATGACATGATGGCTTTGCTGCCAAGCCTTCCATCGTAACAATTGTGATTCAGCTAGCAGCAGGCGACCATAGATTTCTCATCAGCACAAAATCCCATGCAGAGCACCAAGCTCATAATTTATAGGCTGGTGTTAAGTTTCTCACTATTGTTGTATAATGAGGAGAATATGACTGATATCCTGGAAGAGAGTTTGCTTCCAGACTTGTTACATAATGGATCAAATCTCAGGGACGTTGAAACAGATTTATTGCACACTTTAGCTTCAGGGTAAATGAAGTAGTGTTCTTTTCTGAAGGAAAAAAGTCTAAATCAAAGAGGTTTTCTTACAACAGACACTTATCTTACAACAGGAAAGGTGGTACATGTCTGATTGCTGGGCTCTTTATGATCACTAAAACGGGTTCCTCAAAAGGGTTTTGTCACGAAGTAAAATTGACGTGGGAAGTTTGTAAATTAAATAATAAACATTTTCACCATTCATCATTATTAAAAATTCTGCACTTTTTTGTCTTAGCTGCTCCTTTAGTGATCCATTGTTTACAGCTCGTCTCCAGGGGACACGACCAGGGCTGAGCGCTCCTCACTCCTGGTCACACATGCTCAGACATCACCTCTCCTCTCAGGCAGCTACTGAGAGTTCAAACCCTGGGTGCTGTCATTCTACTCCTGTCCTCTGTACTCCTTAGTAATTAGTCAAACAGTGCAAATAAATAAAACAAGAAACCTCAATCAGGTCTGTGCATTGATAAAGAGAAATAAAATCCACAGGTTTGGTTCCTGCAGGGATTTGAACCTAGGACCCTTGTGCCTGGAGGTAAAAGTTTTACCTCTGAGCTACAACTACTCACAGCTCTTTACATAAACAGACCTTTCTTTGACTAGAGAGAGGAAAGGCTTGGTGATGTCATCCTGCTGGGTCATATGATATGGAATTCAAACAAATCACACACGCCCCCTTCTGAGCACACAGATCTGAAGAGCTGGATGCAGAAGGTATGAAATGAGATCGTGGCAAAACCCCTTCAAGTGCCCGTTCTTCCTCACTATGATAACACAGTGAGGAAGCCTTTGAATGAAGCAGTCGTCACACATAAACCCTGCTGCTCCATACAAAGTCTATGGGACTGACAAAGTTATCTAAGCGTCGTACTCGGCTACATTCATTGGTCCCATAGTCTTTGAATGAAGCAGCAGTGCCCGTGTTTTCAACCACCAATCCATTCAAAGGCTGTGATCACAGTGAGGAAGGACAAGGATCTTGGAATACCCATTTTAGTAATCTGTAGGGGTCCATGTGTTTGGACATGAAGCGATCAGACATTTATCACCTACCCTGTGGACAGGTGATAAAGAGGTGTCCCCACAACAGAAATTTAACTATTACTAAGCTGTACATGGCATTTTCAAGGGTTCATAGTCCATCGCACCGTGGACTAGATGTGCTCTTCGCAGATGAGCAGGTACAAATCTAAATGAGAAATTAAAGTGGCATTTCTATCTCACTTATTTAAGGCATATCATAGTTAGATAGTTAGTACAGTCAAAAAAAGAGACCTGTCCATCAAGTTCAACCAAGGGCGGGCAAAACGTGGGCGAAGGGAGGGAGACAAGGAGTCCCTCCAAGCCCAGCTCCCACTACCGGTGAATTCCCCGAAACCCACGAGGCAAGAACTAATCCGCTCCAAGGAAGACTCCACCTTCGATCCTAGAGTCGCCATCAAACTGGATCTAGAAGTCTACATGGCCACAGACAAATTAATATTCCATAGTTTCAGGTAGACATCCAAGCCCTTCTT
Source organism: Phyllomedusa bahiana (assembly GCA_025379985.1). Taxonomy (NCBI): domain Eukaryota; kingdom Metazoa; phylum Chordata; class Amphibia; order Anura; family Hylidae; genus Phyllomedusa; species Phyllomedusa bahiana. Next base: position 11,943 of record JAODAL010022006.1, read on the forward strand.
GAAACTTGCAACTATTCCCGCTGTAACCAGCTCCTCAGGCAGGCTATTCCACAGATTTACAGTTCTCATAGAGAAGAATGTTCTTTTCTCAAAACTAAATAAGTTAAATTTTTCCAACCTCTCCTCATAACTAAGATGCTCCATTTCCCTTTATAAGTTTGGTTGCTCGTCTTTGCACTCTCTAGCTCCATTACATCCTTTGTCGGATAGGTTTGGTTTCTACTGATACCAATAGGGAGCCACACCCATCTGCAAAACAGGGGATCCCCAAACCCTTGTTCTACTTTGTGCAGATACAAAGGGAGAAGTGCCCACCCATGCACAGCTATTTATATTAGTTCTTATGGAAGGTCTGAATGTAGACAAGCATACACGTAAGGATCTGCATCAATAAGACCTATCCTGTGGGTATGCCATAAATGTGTAAGATGGGCATATCACATGTCATAGGACTTTACAACCAGAGACCAGATCTCAGAGGACAATAAAAATGTTACTCTCCTCATCTAAGAACTTCTCCAATTATTTGATACAACAATTTGTTCCCCTCCTCATACTGCAGCTTCTGCCTTACATCACTTGTCTTCTTTACTACTAGTACTGCATTTGGACCTGAATGTTTTCACTTTAACCATTAATCTAGCCCTAATTCTGAATGTAGCCCTAACGCTAACCCTAAATCAGGGTTAGTTTTTTTTTCTTTCTGGGTTTTAACTTACCTATACCCTGGCATTTCCAGTCCCTTGACCCTCTGGCTCCAATGTCACTTCCATCTGTCATCCTTTCTGGCCCAGGACCACATTGGTGGGACTGGAAGTGCTGGAGAACAGGTAAGTTAATCTATTCATACATAGTAAAAGAGTCAAAAACCCAATTCAGGGTTAGGGTTACAGACGATTTATTTGGTGTCACCCAAAATAGATTCGGGTAGACCTGATTTGAAATGCTTGGATTTAGGTTGAATCTGTTTTTGAACCGAATCTGTAGCACAATGTTTCGGTGTCCATTTGTATAGAAAAATGTTTCTCGCTATCTTATCAGTTAGCCATTAAAAGGTATCAATTCACTGAAAAGTTTAAATTTTATGTTTCTTACCTCCTGGCTAACAATTGACCAATTTAACAATTTATGTTCAGCATTGAATAATAAAAGTAAGGGTTTCTCACCTTGGACGTGAAGATTATTTGGTTGTACTGAGGCATTAGCTATTGCAGGATATGTCTTTGAATAAGATGCCCCTGGCTGCTGCACTTGGGGCGGCTGTGGAGTCCTTTTGGCCATCATACTTGAGGGTGCGTTTAGTCTCCTGGGGCTTAGATGATGAGGTGAAAATCTAAAATTAAGCAGAGAGGATGTTGCTTTCAATTTCAAGGGAAATCAAACAAAATTTTCTACAAAAATAAATTTAAAACTGTGGAAGACACTAGTAGAACAGTAATTATGGTTGGTATCTGTGTGAGCACAAACAGACATAGCAAGGAGGTCCTATGCTTGTTGGATAGAAATTTGAAAAAGAAACAGAGACAAAGAGCACAGTGCTCCTAAAATATTATCTTCAATACGCAGGATATGTACAACCACAAGTAGGTCTGCTCACCTTAATTAGTTGTGCAGTTTGAATTAGGAGGCACAACTCTCCACAGCACACAAAAGATGTAGAAAGTCAAATGGTAAACCTGTTAGGCCGCCACCTTTTTGTAGCTCTCCCGGTGGTTGATCATCTAACCGTGAACGGCCAAGGGTGCGTGGAGCAGATATAAGCTAGAAGCAGAGGAAGTGGTAAAACCAAACCCCATCTCGATCTGGCTCTAGATCAAGAAAAATATTTCTACAGGATGAACGGCGCAGGTCACCGAATACAAAAAGGATATTTTGTTGTAAATGACTATGCGTTTCATGTCCGAATGGGACAATTCATTATTTCTAAAACAGAAATTATTGACCCTTACAAATAAAGGTAACAGTTTCATGATTGACAGCAATTGCCTCCAATGGCTGCATATCATTGTCCCAAGATAACAAAGACTGTGGGCGACATGTCTGAAAATTGGCATGACCGCGGCAGTTTTTAGGCGCATTTAGTCAGTGTAAAGTGCGCCTGAATGTACGATCCTCTCAAAAATCTGGCGTCTGGTATAGCTTTCATAGTAAACTTAATCTACACTCATAGCGTATCATTGCTTGTGTATGTAATGCACATATCAAGGCGTACTGCGTTACAGAGGTGCATAACGTATCATTACTAGTGTATGTAATGCACCTCAATAGGCACATTACGTTATGGAGGCGCACAAAATATATCATTGCTACTATATTTAATGCACCTTTTTAGGCGCATTACAATGTGTCGTGCCCAGCGTATAATGCGCCTAGTTTTGGTATATTACAGTTCATTTATATCGAGAATATGGCATCAAACTTTTTATGTCACAAAATACACCGAAATTATGGTGCATTGGTATTGGGACATGTCATCCTTTATATTCATGAGAAAATGTTACCTTTTTAAAATATATTACATCTATGTGCTTTGTTTAAAACAGAAAGAACTTACTTAAAGGGGTATCATTTCATTGAATGGTCTTCAGAATAAGGGGACAGTGAAAACAAGCAACTTTGCAATTAGATGTCATTAGCAAAGCTGTCTTGTTATCACAGGATCCCTTATCTTCTGTTTCTGTTTACACTGATATCCAGTGCTGGTCGGATCACTCCTCCTTGCATTTCACTAGCTGAGAGCTCATTTACATTCTGTTCAGCCCCCCCCGGTAGTATTCACAGAGTTTACATTCCTGCCTTTCACTCAAAGTAAGGAACCGACACATTTTCACTCTGCACAGCCAGAAGAAACAGAATAACAGTGCAGGGCTTCTACAATCAGGAAACAGCACAATTGTGTGTCGATCCCTGCCTCTCCTGCATAGAAGGGAGATCTGTGCCGTTCATAGAAAGCTGGATTCAACTGTAACAAATCTCCAGCTGTGAGAGGAGAAGAGATCAGTGCTCAGTCTAGATTGAATGCAGCCTGTGGTATGTATACAGCTCCCTACAAAATAAGACTGATAGGGAGAGACACAGTGACATGTGGACTCAGAGAGGGGAGAGGGGGACTCCCTGGAGCCAGCATGAAAAGTGAAGGGGGGATGATGTCACCCAGCTGGGAGGGGAAGAAACCCCCCTGCATTTCTAGAGTTGAGAAGCTGAGAGCAGTATGAATCAGCCAAACTAAAGACGCGATACATCCCCTTTAAAATTCTATAAATAACCTATAATCTGTAACCTATTATAAAACAAATATCATGTATTAATATCTACTATTTCAATTAACCTGACTATGGGAAATCTACCTACAACGGACTGCTACAGAGATCGGATGAAAGCAGAAGCATATTTCCTCCGCTTCTCTGTAACACCACTCTAAAAATAATCTACAGTGTCTCTAATAATCTAGACCATTATTGCACAAAATTATTATAACTAATGGTACGATGGTAATACATTTATATAATTGCTCATAGTCGTGTCCTCACCTCATAATGATCATAATATTAATATTGTATTAACCCTTCAATGCCATAAAGGATGTAAGTTATGGAGGAAATATTCTATTTATTTCATAAAACTATAAAGATGATGTCCTATTCATCTGATCAATTCTGTGGCCTCATTAACACCTGTTGGAGCACGAGCCTGTATTTGGAATATCCAATATATCTCTTTCCGATTCAAAACCTCTACTCGATTTATCTTATTTTTTCCAGAATAAAATCTATGGGGGTTATTTGTAATAAAGATGGATCCGAATTATGTTTTATCAAAAAATGTTTAGAAACACTAGGAAGCCCCTTTAATATTATAGCCATGATTGTTTATTCTTTCCCTCAATTTATTGGTAGTTCGTCCAATATATTGGTAAGGACAAGGGCCTCCTAAAAGATAAATCACAAAAGCATCCTCACAAGTAAGTTTATATTTTATCGGAAAAATGTGTCCAGTTTTTGTGGACTTAAAGTTTGTTCTCTGAATTACACTTGGACATATCAAACATCTGCTTTTATTGCACCTCTTACTGAAGCCACCATTCGTAGTCTCTTTTCTTAGAGCTTTTAACATTGGTACAAACTCTGCTTGGAGCTACTATTTCCTTTAAGATCTGTGTCCTTCTAAAAATAAGTGGGAGATTATCCAGGATCTTATATTCAAATGGGGATCCCTTTTCAGAATGTGCCAATGTTTATCTAAAATTTGACGTATGGCGCTATGTTCCATTCTATAATGGGTAATAAGACAATGACCAAGATCTCTACGTTTCTTATTTTTAATCATGTTATTTTTCGCAGCTGGTATAGTAGCCATTTGTCCCTTATGTTCTTCCTTTTCTGTTGTTACTTTCTTCATCGAACAATCCTTTTGTGACATTTCATGTTCTCCATTTGTAGAGCTTTTTCTATTAATCCTTTAGGATAATATTTCTCTCTAAGTCGTCTTGTTTTTCAAAGGTTGTATCTTCAGTGCAATTTTTAAGTATGCAACGAATTTGGCCAAATCTTTCCACCGCTTATGATGGGCACTGTTATAGTCGAGGTAGCTATTTGCATCCACCGTCTTAAAGAAAGTGGACATGACATAGCTACCCTGACTTTTGGCAATAAACAGATCTAAAAATTCTATTCCCTTCGGCTCAAATTGAGAGTAAATTCTAGGCCCCACACATTTTTATTCAAGGAATCTATGAACACCTTAAGCAAATCATGGGGTCTCTCCAGATCAAGAATAAATCATTTATGTAGCATTTGTATAATGAGGGATGGGGCCCCTATGCCAACCGTTTCATGGGGATCTTTGAGAAAATGTTCAGAACAGAACATTATTTTCCATTCATAGCTATATAGATGATTTATTCTTGATCTGGAGAGGCCCCCATGATTTTGTTAAGGTGTCCTTAGATTCCCTGAATCCTGAATCCTGAATGAGGATTTACTCTCAATTTGAGCCAAAAGGAATATAATTTTTAGATCAGTTAATTGCCAAAATTCGCGGTGGCTATGTCACGTCAATTTCCTTTAAGAAGGTGGATGCAAATAGCTACCTCGACTATAACAGTGCCCATTATAAGCGATGGAAAGATAACATTCCTTTTGGCCAAATATGTTGCATAAGTAAAATTGCACTGAAGACGCAACCTTTGAAAAACAAGCCAACTTAATTTCAAATCGATTTAGAGAGCAACGTTATCCTAAATGATTAATAGAAAAAGCTCTAGAAATTAGGAAAGTGAAATGTCACAAAAGGATTGTTTGATGAAAAAAGTAACAACGGAAAAGGAAGAACCTAAGGGAAAAATGGCTACTATAACAACTGCGAAAAATAACAGGATTAAAAACAAGAAACGTAGAGATCTTGGTCATTGTTTTATTACCCATTATAGAATGGAACATAGCGCTATGCATCAAATTTTAGATAAACATTGGCACATTTTGAAAAGTGACCCCCATCTGAATAGTGAGATCCCAGATAATCCACCACTTATTTTCAGAAGAGCACAGACGTTTAAGGGAAATAGTAGCTCCAAGCAGAGTTTGTACTGATATTAAAAATGCTAAAAAAGAGACTACGAATGTTGGTTTAAGTAAAAGGTGCAATAAAAGTGTCCAAGTGTAATTCAGAGAAAAACCTTTAAGTCCACAAAAACTGGACACATTTTTCCGATAAAATATAAACTTACTTGTGAGGATGCTTTTGTGATTTGTCTTTTAGAAGGACCTTGTCCTTACAAATATATTGGACAAACTACCCTGAAATTGAGGGAAAGAATAAACAATCATGGCTATAATATTAAAGGGGCTTCCTAGTGTTTCTTAACATTTTTTGATAAAACAGAATTCGGATCCGTCTTTATTACAAGTAACCCCCATAGATTTAATTCCGGAAAATAAGTTAAATCGAGTAGAGGTTTTGAATCAGAAAGAGATATATTGGATATTCCAAATAAAGGCTCGTGCTCCAGCAGGTCTTAATGAGGCCACTAAATTCATTAGATAGATAGGATATAAGCTCTATAGTTTTATGAAATAAATAGAATATTTCCTCCATAACTTACATCCTTTATGGCTTTGAAGGGTTAATACAATAATGATCATTATGAGGTGAGGACACGACTATGAGCAATTATATAAATGCATTAACATAGTACCATTAGTAATAATAATTTTGTGCAATAATGGTCTAGATTATTAGAGACACTGTAGATTATTTTTAGAGCGGTGTTGCAGAGAAGCGGAGGAAACATGCTTCTGCTTTCATCCGATCTCTGGAGCAGTCCGTTGTAGGAAGATTTCCCGCAGTCAGGTCAATTGAAATAGTAGATACTAATACATGATATTTGTTTTATAATAGGTTACAGATAAGTTATTTTTAGAAATTTAAGTAAGTTCTTTCCGTTTTAAACAAAGCACACAGATGTAATATATTTTAAAAAGGTAACATTTTCTCATGAATATAAAGTGTTTATTTTCTTGGGAGGATCATATGCAGCCATTGGAGGAATTAGCTGTCAATCATGAGACTGTTTTCTTTATATGTTCTGATCAATATGTTTTGTTTTAGACCTGATGAAGAGTCCCATTTGGACACAAAACGCGTAGTCTTTTACAATAAAATATCCTTTTTGTATTCGGGGACCTGCGCCTTTTATCCTGTAGAAATATTTTTCTTGGTCCGGAGCCAGATCGAGACGGGGTTTGGTTTTACCACTTCCTATGCTTTTAGTGGATAGTAATTTGGGGATTCATGGTATCACAATGTAATCACTTAAATATTTGCTAGATATTTACCTTTTTTATACATTAAAAAAATGCTTGCCAACAGTTTCCAATTCGATTTAGGGAGATTTTAGCCCTGCCCATGGAAATATTTCCAATTACCTGGGAGCACCTATGTGTTGTATGGGAATGTCCATTTGTGGGCAGGGTTTGCATAATTCCAACCCCTTTTGTTTCCTGGTTTGTGGTGGCCTCCTGGAAGAAACGGAAGGTTTGGCAAGTATGGTATGATAATGTGTGAAATAAAGTTGCCCCCGTACCTTCTATAGCTTTGGGTGAATGAACATGGGTGAACAGCTATTTGTCCTGACTATCACATATTGACATGGCTAAGCGGGAATGTGTTTTAAGTAGGGAAAATACAGTGGTACCCTAAGTTGCAATGGTCTCAGGATACAATATTCTCAATGTATAGTACAATGGTCTTTTCTGGTAGATACAATATCCCAGACACTGATCATGAAGATATTATTTGCAAAACATCTGTAAAAGTGAAGTGCACGCAGTGATTGGCGGTCTAGTAGCGCCTTCTTACAATACAGTGCGGTACTGCATGTTCTGTACTGCTCTTATATGCAATAGTGAGATGCATGCAGTGATTGGCAGTCTAATAGCGCCTCTGTACAGTACGGTGTGGTACTACATGTCCTGTACTGCTCTTACATGTATTAGTGCAGTGCATGCTGTGATTGGAGGTCTATAGCTCCTCTCTGCAGTTCAGTGTGGTACTACATGTCCTGTACTGCTCTTACATGTATTAGTGCAGTGCATGCAGTGATTGGCAGTCTAGTAGCGCCTCTCTAAAGTACAGTGAGATAATACATGTCCTCTTACATGGGCAGCTCCTTTAGACACAGCACCTTTTTTTATTGATACATTTTGTATAAATTACATAACCCACGGAAGCTCCTGTCCTCATCCTAGAAAGTGACTTCCAGCTTCCAGTTTCCTGGTTTCAACAAACATGGTCGCCCTGGAACCAATTTTTGTATGTTGAGAGACCACCGTCCAGAAAGCCACCGCAACATACTTCTATCTTTAATGAAAACTAATGATGGGGCACTGAAATTCAATATGATCAATCTTTCTCTCCCTCTTCATCATTTGTCAGGATGATAAGATGCTGAGATAAGGATATGGTTATATACGATCAATATGCTGGGCTACACTGAAATATATGATAGGTCAACCAGATGCATTACATGGATTGACACATGGATTAAATCTTATTTATTTTAAGATTTTTTCATTTTTTTATGCACATGATTATACTGGAAGCCCTTTTTTGCAGCATTCAGAGATATGATTCACAGCAGCCACATGGATCATAGGTAACTGTGCATGGAGATAAGAAGATGACTCATTGACATCTGTGGGAGAGTATTGTGAGCATGCTCTGTAAACCGGATAGGGCGAAGGGGAGCTTTGACTAATAATAATAATAATAATAATAATAATAATAATAATAATAATCTTTATTTATATAGCGGCAACATATTCCGCAGCACTGTACAATTTGGAGGGTGTAGGTGCAGACAAAAAGACATACATTGCACAATGAAAAGCTACTTACAGATGAGACAGATGAGATGAGTAACCTATTGGCAAAAAAGTGAGTTTTAGACCTAAACAGTTTTCATACATGTGGCCAAGGTGTGAGGGCCCTGCTCGCAAGAGCTTACAATCTATTAGGGTGTAAGGGGAGACGAAGGGTGAGAGGTGCTTGGTTTGCAATGGTCCAGCCATGTGATGTAAATATGGGGTGGTTTACATAGAACCGGATGGACCTGCCACCCTGACAGTACATCTATATACAGATAAGTGCCCAATTGTAGGGAGTGACAGAAATGTATCAACTATTGTGCATTGAGGATCTTGTCTTATCTATATTGGTTTCATCTTTCATTGTGATCCTGTCTGCGATAATGAGATGACTGCAGATCTCTGCAGGAAGAGTCACAATATTATGAGGTTTACGGCCAAAATAACTGCAGTGGTTCAAAATGTTTTTTAATACAGTCATACTGAAAATTGAAAAAAAGCCACCAAAACTTAAAAAAAAAACAACTTGATTTAAATAATAGACCATATACCGATGACATTCAATTTAAATTATTGTACTGTAGTTAAACCCTTAGAAGACATCCATAAAGTCCTGCACTGTTTTAAGTTTTTATAGACCTCTTTTTGAATGTTAAAATGGAGCTGGAGAAGTACAGTCAATGTAACATAGCTGGATCCTTTATTAAAGGGGTTTTGCCACAATCTCATTTCATACCTCCTGCATCCAGCTCTTCAGCTCTGTGTTCTCAGAAGGGGGCGTGTGTGATTTGTTTGAATTGCATATCATGTGACCCAGCAGGATGACATCACCAGGCCTTTCCTCTCTTTAGTCAAAGAAAGGTCTGTTTATGCATAAAGCTGTGAGTAGCTCAGAGGTAAAGTTTTTACCTCACAGCACAAGGGTCCCAGGTTCAAATCCCTGCAGGAACCTAACCTGTGGATTTTTTTCTCTCATTATCAATGCACAGACCTGATTGAGGTTTCTTTTTTATTTATTTGCACTAATAAGTACAGAGGACAGGAGAAGAATGACAGCACCCAGGGTTTGAACACTCAGTAGCTGCCTGAGAGGAGAGGTGATATCTGAGCATGTGCGACCAGGAGTAAGTAGCTCTCAGCCATAGTCGTATCCCCTGGAGATGAGCTGTAAACAATGGATCACTAATGCAGCAGCTACTCTGTTTCCCCGAAAATAGGACAGTGTCTTATATTAATTTTTGCTCCTAAAGACGAGCTAAGACTTATTTTTAGGGGATGTCTTATTTTTCAATGAACAAGAATTCACATTTATTGTTGAAAAAACAATCCACATGTATTAATATATTGTAGTGATTTCATCACAAACATCAGCATAAGCAGCTAAACTCTGAATTGCATAAAAAAATGCACTAGGTTTTATTTTCGGGAAAACAGGGTAAAACAAAAACGGTCCAGAATTTTTAATAATAATGAATGGTAAAAATGTTTAGTATTTAGTTTGCAAGTTTCCCACATCAATTTTACTTCGTGGAAAATCTGCAATACTAATGTCCACCACATGGGATTCATGGATCATATGGATCATAAAAAAATTGGTCTTCATAATTGGTCAACTTAGTTTTAGTTGTATCCTTTGAATCCATTAAGAGAATCTATCATTTTTTACTAATTAAACCCAGATACTGATAAATATTCTTTTCTACCTAGCTGTTTTTTATTTTCCGATTGTAGAATTCTCAATTCTGTTTTCTGTATATGATTATGATGGCAGACAACTAGTGTGAGCTGCTCTTAACAGCATTTAGAGAGATGCTTTACAGCAGCTTTATGAACATAGGAGCCTGTGTACAGGAGCAGACCTATTGACTTCTATGGGAGAATTTTCTAGGCATGCTCTGTGACCTGGGAGGGTGAGCTGTGACTATCTCCAACTGTGAATGGTGGGTCCTGTGTCATAAATACACATTGCTATCACCTATTAGTATAATCCTGCCTATGCTGATAATGAGGAGACTGCTGAAAAGTTTTCTGTATAGAACAGACTATTATTAGGCCTACTGGTCAAAGTGAAAACTGCAGGATTTCAGGATTTTCTTTACAAATAATCATACTGATATAAAAAATGAAACAAAACAACCAAATTTTTTTTAAAAAAAAATGTGTTTAACATAAAAACATAAGTTAAACAATAGGTCATTTTCTGATGACACATTCCCATTAACGTCTACCAACAGAATGTGGACTAATAGGCAGGATGAACATTTCCAGGTTAGTAATTACTTCTGCATCATTGTATCCAAGCTATGTTTGAGCTCTTAACTAATCTTGTGACGTGCATTGCTCTGCGCATTGTGTAATGTCAAGGAACAGAAAAGAAGCAGTGCCATATGGATTAGATTAACAAGTATACTGTGAAATTAAGTCCAGGAAAAAAAAGTGATTAGCAGTCGTGAAACTTTTACTAGACAAAAGACCAGCAACGAGCAGGCAGACATCTTGTCACCTCAGGCTGGGTTCACATTAGTGCATTTGTGGACACTTGTCTTAACCTGGACAAACACATAAAAGTTGGCCAACCCAGCATCAACACTATCTGTATTGAGGCCTACTAACTCTCCCCAGGCACATGTGGAAAGATAGAGTTGGAAATGGGATTTCAACATGCCCAATTATTTGCTTGGGTTCAAAAAGAAAAGTCTGGCATTGGTTTTCCTACTCCACACGGAAAAAAATACGCATGGTTGGTTGACCTCATGTCAATGGTGTGATTGGGGGAATGGGTATTCATCTGTTTCATGTGTATTATTATCTTTATTCAATGAATCTGAAAAAATTGGGACACTGCTGCGAAAATTTTGTTGAATTTTTCACAGCAGAAACAAATAGGCAAAAAAAATATTTTCAAGAACCTTGCACAGTAGTATGTACTCTCCCTACACCCACAAAACCGTTCCCTGATAACCATAGTAATTAGTACTTACCAAAGTCAGACAGTAAACCGGCGATAGGGTCATGGGTGCTTATAGCCCATTGATGCAGCGGGTAAATGAAGGCTAACCCAATCCTGCTGGGAACAGCTATTATAGCACAAATTATTTAAAAAGTTTCTTGTGGCTTAGATAGGAAGGTCTCAAAAATACAGGACATCCCAGCATGCTTTGTAGCTATACACCATTCATGTAGATCCCTGTCCACTGGCACAATGGCACATAGACATCAGAACTTGGCCATAAAGCCTTGAAAATCACATCTCCTTTTACACAACATGGACTACTAGGTACATACATGTTGCTTTCTCCGAGACAAGATGGCACCATGAAAGGCAGAGTTAGGCCATGTCCCCACGGCACGGGTTTTCAGACGGTTTTTGGATTTGAAAACTGGCTGCAAACCGGGTGAAAACTTTTTACATGGGCTTCTACGGAACACCTGCATAGCGGTCCCCACTGCACGGGTTTTCCACCTGGCGGTTTTTCAAACCGCCGGCCACCCGAAAAACACAGAACATGTTCATTCTTCCTACCAGTTTTCGGATGGAATATGAACATGGCTATGTGAAGGGGGAGGGCTTTTCTCCGGTAACCGCGGAGAAAAGCCGTCCCGCCGGCAGCCGTGTGCACAGCACGAAAACAGTTCAAATACCTGTCGGATAAACCGACCGGTATTTGACCTGTGCCGTGTAAATGGCCACTTAGGCTCTGAACAATGCTCTGCTAGAAAACTGTGGATCCGGGCATCATGTGAATGTTACTGTGACACGTACCACCTACCTAAACATCCTATAGACCAAGTCCACCCCTGCATGGCAGTGGCTTCTTACGGCAGGATAATAACCCCTGTCATAATGCTGATTTGACCAACACAACAAATAATTCAAGGTGTTGACTTTGCCTCCTAATTCCCCAGATCTCAATTTCATTGAATATCTGTGAGATGTGCTGGGGAAAAAAAAAAAGAGCATGGAGGTCCTATGTGTGCCAACATGTAGAAGTCCATGCCTCAACCGGTAAGAGCTGTTTTTAGCAAGTGGAATCTGCACAATATTAGGCAGGTTGTTTTGAAGTCATTGCTGCTTGGCATTATAGGTACAATAAAATATTTAGTTTAAACCAGGTGCATTGTAGTTACCATATCATAGCTCTGAAGCAAATGCTGTGAAAATGTTATATATGAGTTCAATTATATAATACACCTACTTGGTAGAAGGACTGGGGCCTTGACATAGTGTCCTAAACACACTGACTAAATATCAAAGTAAAGAAACTGATGGACATGCCTCTAGAACAATTTCAGGAATTTAGGTTGTAACCTGCAGCCCAGGACATCATTTGTGATATTTTTTTCTTCCTCTACCGTGACTAAAAAGAGAATTGGCAGGTTAATATCTGCTCGAGAAATTGACGTGGGAGGAAGGAGCACAGAACAAGGTCTCTTTTGCACGTAGTGTTATTTTCTGGTGTTATAAAATGCATTAGGAAAAATGTAAAAAATATACAGTGTTTAAAATTGTAACTTTTTTGGGGTGTTTATTGTGGTGAAAAACACAGAAACAAGGCCATACTCACAGCTCACATACCTCACCACTTCTTTTTTTATTTTTGCATTTGTGCAATCTCCCCATGTATTATTCTGTGGCTTTTCTGCATACTGTGTGAACACGTATCAATTTAATGTGCAGTCTAATTGTTCCCCTAGTGGTGGGTTATGTGAGCTACTGCTCAGCAATCAGCTGCACCTGTTTATCTTTCCCAAGTACCATAGGGTCCAGAGTTGCCCCTTTACTGGGTTCAGTTTCAGTCCAGCCTTTGAGCTGTGAGTATGGCCTTGTTTCTGTTTTTATTGAGTAATTAATGTCCCATTTTTTCTGTGTTTTTTCTGTTTATTGGGGTGCTCTTTATTTAGTGTAATTTTGTATACATACAGATGAAACCAGAAGTTTACATACACTATTTTTCTCACTATTTGACATGAAATCAGAATAAACATTCCCCGTTTTAGGTCATTCCCCGTTTTATATTTGCCAAATGCCACAATAATGAGAGAGAAAATTTTTAAGGCATTTGTATTACTTTCTGCAAAGTCAAACGTTTATGTACACTAGGCTTAGTCCACCCAAGAAAGAAAATTTCCAGTGTGGATCTCATCCTACAATCTGCATGTGCCATCCTATATAATTATAAAAATATTATACTAAGATATACTGGTTCAATACCAAAGGTGCATCTGTACTAAAAGGAGGGTGAACCCAGTTTCAAATTTGTGTATGGAGTTTATGGGAAAGATTTTGAAGTTTTTGTGGCAAAGCCAGGAGTGAATTTTAAAGGAATGGGTAAAATAAAGGAATCATTATACTTCTCCTTTCTGCTGAATTAACTTTAGTTTTTGATGCAGTTTTTCGAGCTAAAGCCAGAAATAGAATTATTCCAAAAACCACTGCGCCTCTTTTGCCTCCTCTTGGGAGTAAAAAAAAAAAAAAAAAGGTAAATTGTGTGACTAGCTCTAAATCTTCTTGTAAATTACATATATATGTATTTACTGTATATTTGACTACTTTACATGGATAACATACAAATGGAATGTCTGAACCAAATGAAACTTACAGGAATTATGTCTTGAGATGTAAACATACTGCATGACGTGTATCTTTGGAATTTACGTCAATTTTAAGTTTAAAGCCTTACAGCTAAGTTGATTAAAACTTGGCACTGTTCACGAGGAATTGAAAAAAATATAGTAACTTACACATAATTTCCTAAACCCATTGCATAATGTCCAGTATACGGGCAGCACTCTTCAAATCTCTTTGTTATATGTGGGTGCCAGGCCGTGGTAGTCCGCCTTACATCCAACAGCGATAATCTTTAAGTATACAAGGAAGAGTTGGCGGGGCTTCCGGTTCCGGCGCGGAGGTGTTGAGGTGAGGTGAGGAGCTCCGGCCCAGTTCCTCCGCTGTAAGCGCTCCCCCCGCTCAGAGCACCTTTTAAACGGCACTTCTCAGTGCCTGAAGCAGAGCGCTCGTTCCGGTACGCGGAGCGGGTAGATCCAGTAACGAGGGGGAGCAGGACAACCTATATTGTCCCCGTCATAAGGCAGCAGCATGGCGTCCAAAATGGCGCCCGAGCAGCCCCGCGCCACACAGAGCGGCCGCTCACTGCAGAGCTCAGCACAGGAGGCTCAGATATCGGAGGGTGATTCTGACACAGAGGACTCCTTTTCCAAGTTGGGGGGCTAAGGTAGCTGAGCTTCTGGCACCGGGCATTACAGCAGCACTTGAGGCTACAGTCACAGCAACTGTGACTGCATCAGTCACAGCGTCAATCTCAGCCACCCTCTCTCATTTGCAGGCAGAGGTCACCTCACATACCACTCAAATCACAGAGCTTGAACAAAGGGTGAGCTGTGTGGAGGATGAGATTGTGGGAGCAAAGAGCAACATGCATAAGTTATTGAAAAAGAACGCCCTATTACAAGAAAAAGTGGAAGATCTGGAGAACAGATCTAGAAGAAATAATGTGAGAATAATTGGGGTGTCTGAAACAGTCAAGCATGCGGACCTGGCGAACTTGTGCTCGGTGACCATTCCATCTTTATTGGGTCTGGAAAAGGCGCTGAAAGTAGAAAGGGCACACAGAATCGGCCCACCTCAGACCGCTTCTTCAGAAGACACGAGACAAAGACACAGACCGGTTATAGTTAAATATCTGGACTTTGCCGAAAAAACGCAGCTGCTACAAGCATATAGAAAAACGGGCGGTAAGGCACAACTAGGAGGGCAGAAAATCCTACTGTTTGGGGATTATTCGGCCGAGGTGGCGAGGAAGCGGCGACTCTTCAGAGATATATGCTCTTTCCTAGTCAAGAAACAAATAAGATTTGTGCTACAATACCCAGCTTTGCTAAAGATATTCCCTGTTAATGGAAAACCAGAACTATGTGCAACCCCAGAAGAGGCGGAAAGATTTCTGGACAAACTACAGGCGGGCAGAGAGGTGAAAGATCGTGGGGGCCCCGAGTCAACCACATCGCGTCTGGAAAAGTGGAGTTACGTGCAGAAGAACAAGGACTCTACCACAGTTCAAGGAAGTCAACATCTCCAGGAATTTCTACAGGAGAGTGCACCGAGAGCCCCCAGACCGAAGTGATTATGTTCTGGCTGGCTTGGGACTGGATTGATACTTGTTCGGCCAAAAATCTGCCTGAGGTTTGGAGGGTTAGCAGGGCAGGAAAGATTGATTAGGGGCTACTGAGGGGGGCATGATGAGAATATCTTTTGTTAACTGAGATGCTATGTTGTGTAACTTAACGCGGGAACTACAAAAAGGTGGGGATAGGCAATTTTAATTTTGAAAAAGGAGGGAGGAAGGGGCAGGACGAGTGGAGTTGGACACCTTTTAGAAGAGAGGAAAGAGGGGTAGAAGAGCACATGCTTGGTATACCACATATACACGAAAAAAGGAAGCTCATGATCTTTGGGGGGGAGGGGAAGGGGAAGTTATGGGGATTAGGGGAATGGTTTTATCTTGTTACCAATGTTTATGATGTGCCTGCCTTCTCTCTCCAACTTTCAGAACAGGGTGGTGTGAGTTTACACTATGAGAATAGTTAGTTGGAATGTTAAGGGGCTAAAATCGCCCCATAAGAGGATGATGGTGCTTAGGCACCTAAAGAGGCTTAAATTGGATATTGCGCTCTTACAAGAGACGCACCTAGAGAGTGAAGATTTTCCACGAATGCAGAAGCTTTGGGTAGGGGAAGTGAGGGGGTCCTCAGCTGTCAGGGGAAAAGCTGGAGTTCTCATCTTGATACACAGAAATGCAGTATGTAAAATTATCTCTCAGGAACAAGATGAGGAGGGGAGGCTACTCAAATTAGTAGTGGATACTGAGGCGGGTAGGCTTAGCTTATACAATGTGTATGCGCCCAATAAAAGAGATAGAGGTTTCTTTGACAACTTGGAGTCATGGCTAGCAAAATATGACAATAATAATCGACTCGTGGGGGGGGGATTTTAATTCAGTGATGCATCTTATGGGAGACAGAAAGAGGCTGCTGCAAGGAGTGAGACAAG
Source organism: Phyllomedusa bahiana (assembly GCA_025379985.1). Classification (NCBI taxonomy): domain Eukaryota; kingdom Metazoa; phylum Chordata; class Amphibia; order Anura; family Hylidae; genus Phyllomedusa; species Phyllomedusa bahiana. The sequence goes on from JAODAL010022006.1 coordinate 28,374, forward strand.
AGGATAATAGGAATAGTCTGATAGGGGAGCTGTGCGAACGTACGGACCTTAAAGATGTCTGGAGGATGCTGAATCCCGAGGATCGGCAGTTCACTCACTTCTCGCACGCCCAGCAGTCCTGGTCCAGAATAGACTACCTGTTGGTTACTCAACGGATGTTGAGGTACGTTGAGAGGACAGATATTGGAGATTTAGTGATATCGGACCATTCTCCCATTAGCATAGAAGTCAGGAATATACACCAGAAAGGAACGGACATCCTGTGGAGATTCCCCTCAGCGCTAGCAAGTGATGTGCAGTTTAGGGACTTGCTTCAGGAGTGGTGGAAGGAGTACACTAGAGACAACGGAGGACAGGGAGTCACCCCTTTCACTTACTGGGATGCAGCTAAAGCGGTTATGAGAGGACGCATTATGGCGTATGTGGCTAGCAAAAAGAAGCATGCATTGAAGCTATTTGAAAATGCCACCACAAAATTGAGAATGGCTTACACAGATTTCTTACAGAATCCCTCGGAGGCAAATAAGGAAAGGTGGAATCTGTCTAGGGAAGCCTTTAATTTACAGCAGGGGAGGCTGGAAACACTAATTGGGGACCAGGTCAAACTAAATTTATATAAATTTGGGAACAAATCGGGTAAAATGTTGGCCAACCTAGCAAGAGGGAGGAGGGGGAACACAATTATTATGAGCCTAAAAGATGAGGGGGGTTCACTGACAAATAATCCAAAATTGGTGAATAAGATTTTACAGAAGTACTACTCAAATCTATATACGCAACCCTCATATGACATGTCGGGAGGGAAGAAGTTCCTGGATGGCATTAAAATACCCAAGCTATCTAAGGAGGATTTGGAACATCTAAACGGGGAGGTGGCTGAGGAGGAAATATTAAAAGTGATAGGGGATATCCCAAGTGGGAAATCACCGGGACCCGATGGATTCCCTGGAGGTTTTTATAAAATATTAAGAGAAGATATAACGCCAACTTTGAAAGAGGTCTTTGATACATGATTGAGTCTCGTTCCATGTTGCCCTCGGGGGATACTGCATACATCAGGGTTCTATATAAACAGGGTCGGGACGCCTTAAAACCCGAGTCCTATCGCCCGATATCCTTAATTAACCAAGATGTCAAATTAATGTCCAAAATAATGGCTAACAGATTAGCGGAAATCTTACCCAAACTAATAGGGGAACATCAAATGGGGTTCACTAAGGGGAGATCGGGAGTAAAAAATATTCGTTTACTAATGACAGCCCAAATAGCAGTGGAAAAATCAAGTGACCTTAGGACTAACCCAGCCTTTTTCGCGCTGGATGCCGAAAAGGCATTTGATAATGTAAACTGGGAATGGCTAAATTTGGTAATGGACAGGATGGGTATAGAGGGGATGTTTCGCTCCTATGTATCGGCGATATATAAATCCCCAAAGGCGAGGGTGAGCACTCCTGGCTTCTTGTCTGAATCCTTTTGGTTAAAAAAGTGGACGAGACAGGGGTGCCCGCTTTCCCCACTTCTCTTTAATATAGCGTTGGAACCTCTTGCTTTGAATCTGAAAGCATCAGGGCTGTATAGGGGCATCCGGGTAGGGGATAGAGAGATCAAAATTGTTTGCTTTGCAGACGACATGCTTCTCTTTTTTGATAATCCGAAGGAGGATCTAGGAAAGGTGGTGGAACTGCTAGAACACTTTGGGTCTTTTTCAGGGTACAAAATAAATAAGGATAAAAGCCAATTACTGTTGTTAGGGAATGGAGATCCTAGAGAGGTAGCGAATCTGGGGGTAAAAATAGTAACATCTCATTTGACATACTTGGGGGTTAAATTTGGAAATAAAGCATCACTTATGTACAAATTAAATTACATACCAATTATCGAAAAAATTACAAAGGAACTAGAAAGATGGAAGGATCTTCCACTATCAGTCATGGGGCGCATACACTTGATTAAAATGGTAAGCTTTGCCAGATTGCTATATCCTCTACAAAATATACCAGTACTATTAAAACATAAGGATGTTAATATCTTAAAAGGGGCTTTTTCAAAATTCATTTGGAGGGGTAAAAAGGCAAGAATCTCGATAGGGAAATTATCATTAGGGAAGGACCAGGGGGGGGCTAAGTTACCTGATATAAGGATGTATAATTTAGCCGCGATTTGGAGACATGTTCTGGATTGGGTACATGGGACGGGAACCTTTTCCAACCCGGAGGTGGAAGGCCAGCTGGCAGGGCAGTGGGATCTGGTGGCATTGTTACATACCCCCTATAGCAAACAACCAGAAGTAGTTAAAAATAACCCGGTGTTTAAAGACACGATGGCAACGTGGAGGCATATAAGAAAAATTTATAATAGGCCCATGTTTATTACGAGGTTTTTGCCATTATGGTCTCTACCCGAGTTTAGCCCAGGAAGGGAGAGCAAATTATTTGAGGATTGGAAGCAAAAGGGGATACTTAGGTTAGAGGATCTATTAATAGGACAAAGGGGGAATTTGATGTCCTGGGAGGAAGTAGCGAGGAAGTATAACTTGGGGGATAGGCATCGATTTCAATACGCTCAAGTAAGAAACTATCTAAAATCTAAGCTCCATCTATTGGAGAGGATTTATGACCCAGAGGAGTTTGAGGTTATTATGAAAAATCCAGGGGGACGAGGGGCCTTTATAGCAATCTACAGTCATGGTAGTCTGCCAAAACAGCTGCCAAATTATTTCAAAAATGGGAGATTGAGCTAGAAGACGAGGAGATTGGCGACAAAATCATTAAAGGAATGGAATCGGTCAGGTCAGCTACGATAAACGAAGGGTGGAGAGAATTGCTGTTTAGATTAATTCATAGAGCAATATATGCATTTAATCTACCCTCAACCAAAGATAGGGAGGATCATTTGACCAAATGTCCGAAATGTGGAGAGGACAGGGCGGGTCTGCTACACTCTATGTGGACATGTCCAAGGTTGGCAAGTTACTGGGAGGAGGTGGTCAGATATGTAGAGAAAGTCTGGGAAGTTTCGGTACCAAACTCACCTCAGTGTTGCCTGTTCCATTATGTTTTGGTTCAGAGGAGAAGTGATGAAGGAGGTTTATCTTTTAGTAAACATAAGGGGATCCACCTAACGCTTCTGGAGCTAAAAAAGTGTTATTGAGACACTGGCTGGAGAAAGGTTTACCAACGTGGGAGAGGTGGTACTTACATTGAAACAGCTATTTTCACGGAAAAACTAGACGCGGAACGCATTAAAGACGAAAAGGCTGGAGGTTTCTTTGAGAAGTGGAAGAATTTTATTGTAGATTCTTTCGAAGATCAGGAAATAAATGACATAATGGAGCCAATTAGGTACTCAGTGTATTATCTGAAAGAACAACTAGCGGGAACTTTAGGTAGATTAGGTGGGAGACAGAACTAGGAGAGTAAGTAAGGCAATTAGGCACATCAGGTTTTTAGTTTAAAGGGGAGAGTTGGGGGTTAAATTTCTTTGGGTAGCAAATCTGAGAAAGAAGAGGAGATTTCTGGTTAGGAGATAGGATAATAGAAAAAAGGAGATGAGAGCCAGGATGTGATATGACAAAAATCAAATGTATGTAAACAGGATAATCACATGTTATTGCTAACATTTTGTCACTTTTACCTGTATGGTATGCTTCAACGTTTGATGTATAAATTGCTTTCACTCAATAAAATATTGTGATAAAAAAAAAAAAAAGGAAGAGTTGGCACTCCAATCTTTAGCTAAGTATAGCATTTTTTCTTATATATCTTTATTAATCCATGTCAACCAAAAACCAGTCCAAAGTGCAATGTTTCGGGCCAAGTCCCTTCTTCAGGTTGTACAGATTTGTAAAGCAGGTGTCTAAATGTATACTGTACTGTGTCATGGTTACATAGAGCGAGCCTGAGTGCAAGACCGGGAGGAAACATACAGTGGCATTGGCTTATGCCTTCTCCAAGTTGCGGAGTCAGGCTCCCTCTGTGTAACTGTGGCATGGTACTATTTGTTCATCCAATGAAGATAGGCCTCTGCCTGAAATACTGCACCATGTGCAGTGTAGTGCAGTGGTGCCTGGGGCCCAGGGGTAAAATTGACTATTAGGGCCCATCAGTGGAGAGGATTCTTGGGGCCCACCCTACAGCTATTGTACATGACTGTGCATAAAGAATATAACCCTTGCTTTCTGAAAAGCAGCCCCACCACTATCATGACAAGAGGTCCATCAAGTTTAGGGGTCCACCAAGTCCAGTGGCCCACCGAGAGTTTCCTCTATTCCCCTGTGGGCCAGTCCAGGCCTAGCTCTGTGAATACAGCGCTTCCTTCATGTCATGTAGTTAGGATTGATCTATGTAACCATGGCACAGTACTATTACTTATACATCTGCTTTATTAGTCTGTACAGCCCAAAATGTTGCATAGGTACATACAGTGCTTCCTTCCGGTCATGCAGTCTGGTGCTCTGTGTAACAGAGGACATGGTAACACACTACTATACCTTTAGATTTCTATTTCATAAGTCCATTTAGCCTGAAGAAGGGCCTCGGGCTTAAATGTTGTGCTATGGACTGCTATGCACGTACACAGTGTTTTTTGATCAATAGGGATTAATAAAGATATATATGACAAATTTGTATATTCACCTAAAATTTGGAGTGCCGACTTCTTATATACTTGAACAAAACATTGTTTGTAGCCCGGGCCATCTTAACAGCATTATGGGCCTATGGGCACAGCAGTATACAAGGCTCTTCATGAGCACATAACATCACTCTAGGTACCACCTCTAACCAAGCCAAAGCATGTGAAATCACACCAGACCACACCGCTAACAATGCTTAACCAAACTCAGTCATATCCAGCTTCCTCCAGCAGACAAGCACCAAAACAACAGTGGTGCTACTAGAGTCTATATAGATCTAATTATATAAAAAATATATTTTGTATGAATAAATACAAAATAATAAAATAACATCAGCGAAGCTGGGACGTCATGTATTGTAGGCTACAGGCCTAAAGCAGTGGATGAAAAAGACACGTGTGGGGAGCAGGGAGCCGATGACATCCTGATCCTTCATTGTTTTCAACCATATATGTGTCCTGAGAATGCACAAACAGTTAAAGGGGTTGTCTCACTACAGGGATTGCTTTTTATGTTAAAGATCTTGCAAAAACAAGTCACTTAGTAATATGTCCATTAACAGTGTCCTACCTATTCCTAGATATCCCCTCTTGTATGGGCTGCATCAGCTCCTCAGGTTGCTATAGCTACAGACCTGTTCAATCTCTCATGATAGGCTGCTAGCAGTGGTTGTTATAGCTACAGACCTGGCTTCTACTGCAGCCTAGTAGAAGACAGTAAACACGCCGCTGAATTCAGTGAAACCAAGAGTAAGATGTAGTGAGACAACCCCTTTGAATAAACGCTGCCGACTCGGGGAAACAGGGCATGTGCCCTGGATTCCCAGGACATACAACCAATTATCTAGGGCCCCATTGCTTATACGGCCCCTGGTCAACTGCCTAGTGTGCCCATTGGATAAGAAAGCCCTGTTTGTACCCCAATCAGATAAAAAGGTGAAGACAAAATTATCATCTATGTATTTGACATTGTATTCTACATGTATATACCCAGAAACTAAGGGAAAAAGTGCATGGACCATAACACACCCAATAAAACATAAAAATGCATCAATACTGTGAAGCATGCAGTCACATTAGGATTACGGTGTATTTTATGACACAGAAGGCAGCATTTGAATCCATATAAGGCTCTTTGTGTGTTTATGGGAATGCCCGTTAGTGGCTGTCGATGGTTTTCATTTCGCAGTCCGCTGTTCCAGTTTCAGTTGGACTGCACAAGAAATTAAACAAAAACAGAAGGCAGCTGGCGAGCCCATCGCTAAAGCATAAAGCAAGCCAAGTGGAACACTTAATACAAGTTAACTCAGCACTACTTCAGGGCCATTCACTGAACTGAATGTTATGTAAAACTGAAAAGCATGGATAGTTATGAATGATGAAGTAGGTGACAGCACGATCGTGCCACGGAGCAGATGTACTGAAAACACATCTTTTAATGTTCTCATACGTTGTACTTTTATCGTTAAGTTAATTCAAGGCTCTTGAACTTGTACTTTTTTTTATACTGCGATAAATAAAAGTGACTATTTCCAGTGACAAAGAGGTTGAGTAACTAAAGTATCATTTCCTAGTTAAATGGATGTTCCAGTTTAATAAAATGACAGTTATATTGATCCAGCATTTGGAAAAATAGAAAAAAAAAAAAAGATACTTACCTCCCAGTCCCCCTCCACCGCCGCTCTCGAGCTTACGAGATCCGCTCCTCTTCCCTTCTGGATTCTCATCCCAACATATGGGAGAGGCTTGCACTTCGTAACATGTGAATGAAGCCTGACCCTCTCCTATATGTTGGGACGAAAACCCAAAAGTGAAGAGGAATGGATCCTGGGGAGCTGGATCGGAAGGTAAGTATTACTTATCTTTCCTATTTTTCCTAGTCTGACTGCATTAAACTGTAAGTTCATAAAACTGGAAAACCCCTGATACATATATTCATATATTAGTCCTTGAGAGCCCCTCTTTTACAAGTTTCTACAAACTCTATTAAGCAATGACTAAAGCTGGCCATAGACAGGAGCTTTTTGTTGGTTCATCCTGCCTTGTGTACCAGAACAACTTAGGTGTTCCCAAGTGTCTACTGACCCAAACCTTATCAAACTGACTCTCCTTAGCACCTTAGGCTCCCAAAATAATTTTTAAATGTTTGTTCAGACAACTAACTAGCTTTTCTTTATGACCAACATAAGTTATATAATATATAGTCTTATCTAAAATTAAAAAATGACCCATTTACAGTCTGTACCTGACACCATTCTGGAGTCAACAGGGGATTAAAACTTCTCATGGGCCTAACTACAGCCCTAGCAGCTGCTAAGGGACCTAGAGTTTGAAAGGGTCGACCAAAGGGCAAGAATATTGTTCTTTTTTTTTAAGGGAATAACAAATTGGTGCTTTTCTGATATTTATCACTGCTTTGCCCATTCCATGATATATGGCACTATTATTTATACCTCTGTGTCAAATTCAAAGCCGATAGACCAAATTTCCACATTCTTTTATGTGACCCCTGAGAACTTATAAAAACAGCAAGCAGGGATGGACAAGGTGTGGACACAGAAGGTCTGGCTCTCCACTTTCTCAGGAGGCCTCAGCCAGCGCTTGACAGAGGCGGTGGCGCCAGCACAAGAAGCAGCGCCGCCATCTTGGAATTGAATCTCCAGTGCACAACTACACAATGCTCCGTCCAGCGACTTTTAGGGTCTATTCACATGGTTAGTTTGGCCGCGTAATTCTCCGTGCGTATTTTCGCTGTATATGCCTTAATTACCGCTAAATGCGCCAGCAATTATGGACTTCAGACTCTCATAGAGAGCTATGGATACGCGTCCGTCCCCCCCAACTGTACAAATACTATCGTATTATGTGCGGGAAAAACTTACATGTCAAGTGTTGCGCACCCGGCCGCCCCCCTCTCCCCGTGCTTTGGAATTGAAGCTATGTTTGCCAACATGAAACGCGTACACTATATGTGCCGCAATAAGCCATGTGACCATAGCCTTAGGTGATGTTACAAATCTGACAACACTACGCAAGCACCCTAGCCACCCTTCAGGTCCATGCTTGAGGCAACAACATGCTATAATCCAAAATGATTGACACCCCTTCTCACATTTTACTACTACCGCAAAGCTGTTTTGTTTCTTCTGTCATTAGTGTTTAAAGTGGTTACCCTCACTACAAGTATTGTTTCTTTATGTTAACGAACTTGCAAAACAAGTCACTTTGCAATATGTGTCCATTAACAAGTTCCTACCTATTCCTAATAATCCCCTCTTGTATGCGGCATCACTCCTCAGGTTGCTAAACTACAGACCTTATAACTCTCCTTTAGCTGCCAGCACTGGTCGCAATAGCTACAACCTGGCTATCTACAGCAGCTTGTGGAAATGCCAGTAAACATCTCCCTGAATTCAAAATGAAACCAAGAAAACAGGACTGAGGTAAGATGAATCAATGTAGTGAGACAACCCCTTTAAAGGCCAATCTCATTTTGTATAATGGTCCATACTAAATTCTTTAATGCTGCAGATTTACCTCAGTGATAATTAAATGATGTCACATGGTAAGGTTTTGAAACTCTGATATTAGATATAAAAACCTAGGTACGATTCAGAACCATCTTAGCACTCCGGCACACTTTAAATATACAATTCCTCAAACCCAAGGTCATTTTTTTTATATAGCCTCTGATTGCAGTGTTGAGGTCAGGAGAGCTTACAGGTTTCATTACAGCCTTGTACATTATATTTATGGAAGAAAGAGTTTTGTCTAATTGATTGATGAAGAGTTGCAGGATGCACTGGAGTTGCATCTTTTTGTCTCTACAGCTGCTCACAATACATAATACAACTTGATATACTCCCCTATGTAACCTTAATCCAGTAGTGATGCACCACATGGGTAGAGTAGAGCCTTCAGCCTGACATAGATGTCTTATGGGTGACATGGACTTTATACATGGGATTTGATTGTGTCACTATATTTCTAATTATTGACAAGAATAACAGATTTATTACCCCTTTTGCAGAAAAGGCCCAATCCTACTGTCTCCAGCCCTTGTGTATAAGACTTATTGAATGGCGATATATGGTTCCCCATCCACACATTTTCTTTTGTGGGAAAAGTCTTTCCATGCTAAGAAAACATTCCTATTCAATGGATGAATCCTCAGCCCTACACTTGTAAAAACCATTACTGTAGTTAACCAGGCTATCCCCATTGCTCTACTGTTTAGAGAATTCCTAATAAGATATTTATACATTTTTGGTTGGGTGATTATATTCCTCAGTGATACATTTCAACACCCACTACCTAACATCATTCACTTTCGACAACTGTCAGGACATTGGATCCCATCCTGCGACCCTTGTAAAAGGTTTATCTCACTACAAATTATTATTATATTAACATAGTAAAGTAATTAAACAATTAACCAATATGATGCTTTGTATGATTATTCTTTGGTCAGTTAAAGAAGGTTTCATCTCCCAGAATACACAAGTTTCTCTAGTCACCGACCACCTCTTTCTTATCTTTCATTGCCTTAATTGCTGTATACCATCATTTTTTTCTTTATTTTTTGGTGTATATTGACACCAATGCATGGTTTGTAAAGTAATACTTTGTTGCCAACACTATTTTTATTACTCTGTTACACCAGTTAAACCTCATCTACACACTTGGCTGTTTTCATTGACTATATTCAGCCTGTAAGACGTAAAGGGTTGTCCACTACAAGAATGCTTTTGATTTAAAGATCTTGCAAAACCAGTCACTTGGTAAAATGTGTCCATTAACAGTGTCCTACCTATTCCTAGATATCCCCTCTTCTATGGGCTGCATTGTTATAGCTACAGACTTGTTTGATCTATCCTGATAGGCTGCCAGCACTGGTTGCTATAGCTACAGACCTGGCTTCTCCTGCAGCCTAGTGCATCCAGTAAACACGCCCCTGAATTCAAAGTGAAACAAAAAACAGGACTGGATGCAATATGAAATCAATGTAGTGAGACAATCCCTTTAAATAACTACAGCCTCTTACTTCCACCCTGCTGAAAGCATAAATTAGGTAGATAGTATAAGAAAGAGAGACAATGGAGAAAGCTTGCTAGCTAACAAGGTCCTGTGATCGCAGCAGCAGTGGCATTTTTTTCTTTAATTTGTTTTCACATTTTCCAGTATAAAATAAGATATAAAAGCGGACTGGAAAGCGTTACGGTAGAAAAATATGAAGAAACAAATCTCTATAGCAAAAATGGCTGAGCTTTAAAGTGAAAGGTCTAAGAAAAATAAAGAACTTAGCGCACTGACATATTTTACATTTTTTTTTTACTAGATAATAGATTTATTACCAATTATGGCCGTAACAATTTTTAACATTTATGACATCATAGTACAATTCCAAATTAACTCCGTCCACCTCTGTCCATGTGTATTAAAATGGCATGAGATGCACATGATGATAACATAAATACACCATATACAAGTCACTGTTAGACCACACAAGGGAATAATGTGTACATTTTGGGCACCAGTGCAACAGAAAGACATTGTAGACTTGAACATGTTTCAAAAGGCGCAAACTAAAATAACAAAGGACCGATACTACAATACCCAAATGATAAGCAAGATTTTTATTTAGTTTAGAAAAAAGAAGGCTTCTCGGTGGGACATAATAAAAATGAATAATATAAATTATAACTTGGGTCATAAAACATCTCTCCCAAGATATAGTTATACCCAGGCTGATCCAGAACCAAGGGGGCGTCTCTACGTCTGGGAAAAAGTTTCTACATAACATAAAAGATTCTTTATGTAAGACAGTGAAAACTGTAGAACTCTCTTGCCCAGAGAATTTGTCATGTGAATTCACTAACAGAGTTCAAAAAGGGTCTGGATACATTTCGTAGTGGTAATAATAGAACATAATGTACCAGGAAATTCTGTAAAGGACTGATACATTCTAGATGTAATAATAAAACAAGTTATATAGTACCAGGAATTCTGGAGGAAGGTCTGGATACTCTAGATTAAAATATAACAAGTTACAGTGACCAATTCTGGAAAGGGTCTGGATACATTCCTAAATGTAATAATATAACAATTTAGTACAGATTCGGATAAGGTCTGATACTTTCTAGATAAATAATATAACAGTTATAGTACAGTTTTTCTGGAAAGGTCCAGGAATACATTTCCTAATTAATGAATAAAACAAGTTATAGTGACCAGGAGCTGAGAAGGGTCTGGGAATACATTTTCAAGATGTAATAATATAACAAGTTATATAACCAGGATTCTGGAGAGTCTGATACATTTCTACATGTAATAATATAACAAGTTAAAAGTGGACCGGATTCTGAGAAGGTCTGGATACAGGATCTATATTAATAATATAACAAGTTCAGTGACCAGGAATCTGGAGAAGGTCTGATGCATATCTAGATGTAAAAATAGAACACGTTAAGTGACCCACCAGTGGTTTCTGGAGAAGGGTCGGATACATTTCTAGAATTGTGATAACTTATAAACACAGTAAAAGTGACCGAATTCTGGAGAAGGGTCCTGATACATTGTTCTTATGTAATAATATAACAATTATATACCAGGATTCTAGAGAATCTGGATACATTCTAGATTAATAATTAAACAATTTATAGTGACACAGATTCTGAGAGGGTCTGAACAATTCTAGATGTACTAATATAACAAATTATAGTGACCATGATTCTGAGAGGTCTGATTCATTACAGATGTAATAAAAGAACAAGATATATGACCGGATTCTGAGAAGGGTCTGATACATTTCTAGATGTAAAAATATAACACGTTAATAAGTGACCGGATTCTGGAGAAGTTCTGGATCCATTTCTAGATTAATAAAATAACAAGTATATAGTGACCAGATTCTAAAAGCTGGATCCATTACTAATGTAATATAAACAAGTTAAAGTGACCAGATTCTGAGAAGGGTCTGGATACATTTCATAGTAGTAAAAATATAACAATTTATATTGACCCTGAAATAGAGAGGTCCGATACATTTCTAGAAGTAATAATATAACAAGTTATAGTGACCGTGATCTGGAGAAGTCTGATGCATTTCTGGACGTAATAAATATAACAAGTTATAGTAGACCAGATTCAGGAGAAGGCTGGATACATTTTCTAATGTAAATAAAAGTACAAGTTATAGTGAACAGGATTTGGAAAGGGTCTGGATAGCATGTCTATAGTAATGATAAACAATTTATAGTGACCAATTCTGCTAAGGTCTGATACATTTCAAGATGTAAATAATAGAACAATATAGTTACCAGGATTCTGGAAATGGTTCGAGATCCAGGGATTTTCCGAATGCCAGATTGAAAGTCAGACGGAATTTTTTCTAAAATGAGGACAAATGCTTCTACCTCATGTTTTTCCTTCCTCCTGATCATCACCATATGACAATAGCGAACTCGCATGGAACCATCTGTCCTTTTTTTCGGCCCTTAAACTATTTACTATATTCCCTTCACAAAACATCTCTGTTTTAAAAATTATTTAGACTGTATATATCGTATGCTGAATTGTACAATGCCTTTTCCTAGCCTAACGAAGTCTAACCAGGTACTTCATAAAGTTTCAGTAGAACATGAAACCTGCCATCAGTAAATAAATTCTCATTTTACTCTGCTTTCATGGAAAACAGTATTAAATGAAACTTTTCTTATGTGGTGAGTTTCATGGTTATTATGCTTTTGTGTACATGTATTTGCATGTAGGGGCCTAGGTGATGGCCAATAAAGCACAACAAGGACATACTTACAGCTTAATAGCTGGACTCTAGACTAAACCCAGTAGGAGGCAACATAAGCCCTTGTGCTACTTGAGAAAGATAAAATAAGTGCAGGAGCTCACACACCATCCACACCATCAACTGAATGATGAAAAACTGCACATTAGATTGATAACCTGATCCAAACCATACATAAAACCATCCCATCATATAATATAAGGTATTGAGATGCCTGTCCCTTATCATATTTTTGCATTTATGTCATTTCCCCATGAATAAACTGTGCTATTTCCTGCATAGCATTGTGAACATCGTATCAAATCCATGGCATATTTTTTATCATCAAATTGTCCCCCTATGGCGTGGTGTTAGCTTCTGCTCAACAATTTACCCTGCACACCTGTTTTAACTTTCTCAATAGCACAGGGCTTGTGTTGCCTCCTACTGGCTCATCTTTATCCACCATTGAGTCGTAAGTATGGCCTTGGACTTTTGCGTTTTTGAGTAAATAATGTCCCATTTTTCTGTGATGGCCAATGAAGCCCACAACAGTTGTCATTTTGCTTTCCCAGATTTAATTGGAAATCTGCCTAGTTATGTGGCAATCTGTATATAGACCGTTAACTTGGTATATCCCATATAAAACTTGGGTGGCAACCACTGTAGGAGACAGTTGTTGCGGCAGACGGCAGTGGATCCTCTGGACCACCGCAAGCGATGGTGTAAGCCGCACCAGGACGAGCTTCTAAAAGCTCCCTGTTTTCCACCATATCGCCGCCGCAAAGCGGGGTGACTTGCTGTTTGCGGGAAAACTACCAGGTCGCTTCCACTCGCGTGACTGCTGCAGCGGCAGCCAAGGCAAGCGTTGTAACCAAATCGTAAGACGTGAGACGTATCCGTGACAGGCAATAAGGTCAGGCAGCGGCAGAGGTTCAGGTCAAGGACCTGCAGAGTTCAAAACACAATAGGTCAGGACACACTAAACCTTTCTCTACACACTGGTCACACATAATCCACAAGACAATCGGGCGGTAACCGTTATAAATGGTCAGCGGCCCAATTAGCCAATTAACCGGCGCACTGTGCCCTTTAAATTTTCTAAGCTCCGCCGTGCCCCTAGAGGCGATAGTCGCGCACACAGCCGCCGAGGATGAGAGAAACTGACCTGGCCGGTAAGTGGTACTCACTGGGAGCGTAGTGAGCCGCGGCCGCGACATTCACCGCGGCCCACTTTTCCCCGAAGCATGAGACCGTGGACCACGGCTGCCCGCAACCCGATCTGCTGGGCGTGTGAAAAGCCGTGACAAACAGTGCCATATTTGTTTGTCAAGCCAACCAAACATCATATATATATGAATGATCATATTTAACTAAGGGGTACACAGCGTTTATGTTGATCTGCTACTCATCTCCAAACAAAACCTTTGAAAAAGTTGAATAATATTCTGTCCCTTGATATCACCGTATATCATTGTGCATTATCTTCAAGTTTTAGCATGAGCTATATCTGTATAACTGAAGAAGCTTATAAAACAAAGGGTGATATATATTTAAACTGTCTATTTAAAACCTTCTTTGTTGGGGCCATAGCGACCAATTTAGAGCTCCCCAATTTTTTTTTTCAGTAGCTAAATGAAAAGGAATCTATTGGTTGCTATAGGCAACAAAGAAAACCTAGACAGTTTTAAATACATGGGGCCCCCAAATTTTAAAAGGGGGTTTTCCCTCACTAAAACGATTAAATTTACCTCAGTCCTGTGTTTTGGGTTTTCATTTTTAAAAATCCGGGGCGTGTTTACGGGCTTCCCTACCCTGCATTTGGAACCCGGGGTCTGAAAGCATAGAAAACCAGGGGCGGGCAGCCTATCGGAAGATCAAAGGTCTGTAGCTAAAAAAAAACCCTGGGCGGGCGGGCCCAAAATCGGGAGACCCAACGGGTCTTTAGCTATAGCAACCTTGCTGGCAGCCTTTTCAGGGATTTTTAAAGGTCTGTAGCATAGTGACCTGAGGACCCTGATGCAGCCCATACAAGGGGGGGGGATATCTAGGAATAGGTAGGACACTGGAAAATGGACAAATTTTGAAAAGGTGACTTTTTTGTTGCCAAAATTTTTAAAATAAAAAGCAGCGTTCCTTGAAATTGAGAAAAACCCCTTTAAAAATTTTGCAATTAGAGGACAACAAAAGGTTTAAAAATTTCATCCTTTCCCTTCTTTTGTTTGGGGCGTCAGGGTTCCTTTTAAAAAGGGAATAGGGAATATTCATGTTTCCCCCTTAAAAAATTGGGTTTTTTTTTCCTAGGGCCCATAGGTTTTTAAATGCCGTGATTACAACCCCATGTCTCACCGTGTTTTAATTTTTTTTTTTTCCTGGGGGGTTTTCTTTACATTCCTTTCCCCGTTTAATAGAAAAACTTTTTGCATTACATGTTCTTCGTTTCCCTTTCAGCAAGTTTAAAGAGTAAGTTTTCCCACTTGAACAAAAATTGATAATACAGCATGGTTTTTGCCAGACAAGCCCTTTTACTAGACTTTATCAGGGATTTATGAATAAAGCATTTGGGCTTACTCACAAATGTGATATAAAACTTTTTTTTAAACCAGAGAAAGAGAAACTCTCATTTTCCTTGGGTTTTGGATTTGGCCTGAATGAGTTTTTACTCTGAGCATTGCATTTTATTTGGGCTTGGTGTCAACCGAGAAAAAAAAAACCGGGCCAACTGTTTGCCAGCGTCGTCAGAAAAGCGATCTTTAAAGGGAAAGTTTTATGCACTTAGGACTAAAAAGTGAATTAAATTGAAACTGTAAGTAAACCCTTTGGGCTATGAACTTTTTCGATAAAAAGGAGAAAAACCCTTTAAAAGATAAAACATATTGCATAAAATTGCGGCACAGAGGCATGGGTTTGGCCATCCCGAATAGATCCCATGCGGGATTCAAAATTTTGATAAAGGGAAAAATTTTAAGTTTTTCCCCGGGCCTCTTATCTCTTTTTGGAGGTTTTTCATAAAAATTTCCCTTCCCAAACCAAGCATCGGGTTTTAAAGCCGGGCCCGGTTCACCGGGAAAACCCTCACCATTAAAATTTTATTTATACGTTTCCCAAAGTTCTTGGCCCATGTTTGTGACTTTTTTCAAACAAAGAAGCAAAAGCCCTTGATGCAAAAACCCCTTGGGAAATTACAGCATTTTTTTTTCCCTCCAGGGATTTTTCATTTTTTAATTTTTGTATTAAAGCACTAAAATTTTTTTAAAGTTTTTTAATTCCCGGGGAAAGTGGCGGGGGCAGAGAAATATTATCCTTGTATTTTTTTAAATTAAAATTTTTTTCCTTAAAAAAATATAATAGCTTTTAAAACTGACGTTTTGCAGAAGAGGGGTATTTTTTTTGAAAAAACCCCTTTACGGGGACCCCCAAACAAGTGACTACTAGGTAACTAATCCATTTCCTTTTTTTCCAATCAAGTATAGAAAAACACATTAAAATGCATGGGGCCCCCTTCATGGGAAACAAGGTCACTTTTAAAGCATTAAAGGGGCGTCTCATAAAAAGGGTTTTAACTTTTAAAAAATTTTGGGAACACAAAAATGAAGTTTGTTTTCCAACAATTGTTTTTTAAAATTTTTTTGTTAAGGGGTACAAGTGTTTTTTACCCCGGGGGGGCCCAAATTGTGAAACCCCTTTTCCCCCTTCTGTTTGTTTTTTTAATCTGATAGCAGGGGGGTGAAAACACACCCGGGCAGGTCCGGGGAAAGCAGTGAGAGTTTGGGTGTGTTATTTTGATTTTTCAGACAAAAGGCAGAAATTTTCTTACGGGTTTACATTAGATCAAAAGCTTCTTGGCCTCAGAAAAGGGTTTCATTTTTTAAAATCTTAAACTAATAAAAAGGAGGTCAAAAATTACAGGGGGTCATTTGCAAATTACAGACAGTTTTACCGGGAAAGTAAACAAAAGCAAAGCAGAAATTTTTTTTTTTTCCATGCTTTCCTATGAAATTTTGGGAGTTTAAGAAAACCCCCCTTTAAAAGGGGTAATGCTATCTTAATAATTTTATAGAAAACATGCCCCAGGAAAAATTTAACAAAAAATTTTTCCCCATAACGGGGTACAGAGGTCAAAGTCAAAGGGAAAGGTGAACCCCTGGTCATCTGCTTAATCTTTTCATACAAAAAATTTAAACCCCCCCCTTCTCCCCAAAATTTTGGGCCCCCAACCTTAACAGATTTTTTGGGCATATCCATTTGTTAAAAACCAGAGTTTTTTAAAAATAAGCTTAATTCATTGAGGTTTGGTAATGAAAGAACATTTCAAATTTTTTAAGGAAGTTTAAAAATAAATCATGATTTGGGAAAACCCCTTGCCATGGGAAAAGGGGCAACGGTCTGAAGTTTTTGGGCCTCTTAAACTTCTCTTTTTTAAAGGGGAACCTGCCCATAGGTTGTGCCCCCCTTCCCTGAGGGAAAGCAAAAAGCTAGTGTCAGAATGCTTGTTCCCCACTGTGCCCTTTTCGGTAAGTTTGAAGAAAGTTTTGAGCATTTCCCCCCCTTAAATCTTATTTCAGGGAGATTTTTTTAAGCTCACCCCCCAAAAAATGTTTGCTCCGCCCAAACTTAACATTTAAATTCAATGTTTCAAACCTATTCAAAGTAAGGGGTTTGGGTCAGTTGGTTTGGGCGGGGCTAGCCCCCAATTGGGGGGTTTTTAAAAAAAACTGACACTCTGAAGGACTCTTTTTTATGACTCTTCTGGCTGAAAAAATGCCGATTTGAGCAATTTAAAAACAGAAAACTCCAGCATCTTAAAAGAATAAAGGGCCCCAAACGCTGGAAAAAAGCGGGCTGACACTAGCTTTGTTGTTTTCCCCCAGCCCAGGGGGGCAAAAAAAATTTTTGGGCAGGTTCCCCTTTTTAAACCTTGCTAAATGTTTTTATTCTTTGTTTAAACCGCTGAAATTTTGTAAGGTAAAGGAAAGGGGTTTTTGTCAAATGGATTTTTCATCCCTTTTTTTAAAAAAATTTTAAAATACTGCCAAAGTCAAAAAAAAACAAAACAAAGTGAAATTACCTCTCCAAAAGGAGTGAACCAGCGAAAATGCTCCAGTGGGTGCTTTATCTTTTGTTTACTGGTGGCTGGCCGAGTTTTTAACCAAATTTGTGGGCTCATCGGCCAATTCCACACATTGACCATGGGACCATGGAAAACAAAAGTAAGGTACATTACTGTTTTAAATTTTAAAAAAGGGTTTAAAAATTTTAAACAAATCTCACCATGTTCAATTGACACTGGTTTAAAACCCAAAATTGTAAGCAAAATTAAGGTTCGGGATGTCCCAAAAATTTTTTTTCTGTCCCAAATCCCAACCCAAAAGTAACTCTAACCCCGCTCCGACATCCCTTTCCGGCCTCACTTCCATTAGGGTAGACAAGGAAAGGGGAAAGGGGCGTTGAAAAGCTAAGTGAAGTGGGACCAACCCGGGGTGAAACGGGGATAAGTTAAAAAACCATAAAAAGGCCTAAAAACCCTTAAAATCACGATTAGGGCCTACGGGGAAAAAAGGGCTATTTTTTTGTCAATTTTTTTTTGGGCCCAAAATTTTTAGGGAGGGCCCCAAACCCCCTCAAGCATTCGATTTGGTTCAAACTTTTACTTTGGGCCCGGGTCCCCAAGCAGAAAAACCCAGTTTAAAAGGGCCCCCTACTGGTAACCCCGTTAACCCAAAAAAGGTTGGGGCCCACCAAAAGAGTCAAAAATTTGGGGTCAAACCCGGCATCTAGAGCAGGGGGGCTACAACTTTGGCCCTTTTGCTGTTGGGAAAAAATACAACTCCCATCATTTCATTTATATAATCTTTATCAGTGGCATGATGGGGGATGTAGTTTTCCCCCCAAACGGAGAAAAGGGTGTTTCAGATCCCTTTAAACAGAGAGTTAAGTACAATTTTTTTTTTTTGAAAATTTTCCCGGGATTTTACAATTTTTTTTTTAAAAAAATGGAGGCCCTGTTAAATGGCTTTTTGGCCCGTGGGTAAAAAAAAAGGGTTGGGGGAAAAATATCTGGACCACAAATTTTTATAATCATGTTGCTTTAAAAACTTATTAATATTATCCCCACCGCAAAAAAGATCCCCGGTCCCCACACCCCGCAAAATCCCAAAAAAAAAAAAATATTTTGTCCGTGGGCCTTTAAAATAGGTGAGGCACCTTCTAAAAGAATTAAGGGGAAAAAAAACAGGGCGTTTATAGCAAAAAACCCGGGGTTTAAAAAACGGGTAAAAAATTTATACTGAGCAAATTTTTTAATTTAATCCTTTAACCCTTTTCCCGTATAACCCCTGGTTTTGTTTTTTGTAAATTCCCATAAAAAAAAATAATGTTTGGAAAACCAAACTGAAGCCCCAAAAGGGGGACATTTAAAAAAAACTAGGCTTGGGCCCGTCCTTTTTTTTTGGTTTTTTAAATTAAAATTGGAGAAAAAGGCGAGAAAATTTTTTACCTAAATTTAAAAAGGGCCCCAAATTTGGTAAATGTCCCCCAAAAAGGGGGCTTGGGGCTGAATGCTTCCTTTATACATATTAAAGATACATTATTTAGGAAATTGGGGGTTTTTTTGGTATTTGATTAATACTTTTACGAGGGTTAGAAGGAAAACCTCTGTAAATAAATGGAAAGGGAAAAGGAAAAGAAAGCCTTAGTTCTAAAAGCACCTAAAAACCACTTCAATGGTTCCCCTGCAAAACCCTTGGGAAAAAACCAAAACATGTAAATTTTAAAGGGATGGGAAAATTTCCCCCTGTGAAACTATAATAAAGAAAACCGATGTACATTCTGGAACCCCAAATCAAGTTTTTGTTTCCCGGAAATATATATCAAACCTTTTCAACATACAATGGAAGAAGCACAGAAGTCCAAAAGATGCTTAGTCCCCCGCAAAACAGATGTTTTTTTTTGTGGTGAAAGTCTAAAAAAATAGCGGGGCCCACTAAACCGTAAGAGCACCTTTTAGAGCTTATACTGGGATCAATAGACCCTGTTGAACCAAAAAAAGTTTCCCAAAACACCTGCTATACCCTCAAAAACTAAAATATGATACAGCAAACAAACACGAAAAAAGGCCATACAAGCTCAAAGGCTGGACTGAAACGGGGAAAAGGGAACATCAGCCTCTTTGCAATTTTTGGAAAAATAAACAGGGGCAGCGATTCTGAGCAGTTTGCTCACACAACCCCCCCCACTCCCCTCATAAATTAAAGGTTTTGTGGTGGTTGTTCCCTTAAAGATAAATTTTTTCATTTTTTTCCCGTCCCCAATGTATTATACTGTGGCTTTTCTTTCAAAACGTGTGAATTTGGGGTTTAATTTTAATGTTTCGTCTAGTTGTTTTAGTGGTTTGGGGGGTGTGAGTACTGCTCAGCAATCAAACCTTTCAAACCTTGGGTTTTTTTTTCCTTTAAAAAGAAAAGGCTTTGGGGTTGCCTTTTCAGTTTCAGCTGTGAGTATGGCCTTTTTTCAGTGTTTTTTGGAAATTATGTCCCCTTTTTTCTGTAAATTTCTAGTGTAGGGACTTGCAAGAAATGAGGAGCCTTGACGGGGTTTGCAGGCTTGCATATAGTGGCCAATGTATTAGCTAATACCTCATATTTGATATTTTTCTAGTATGTGAATTTTTTTTTGGCCCAAAAGTACTGAGGAGCAGAGGGTGTCTGTATTTTGTGTTGGACACCTCAAAAGTGCTGGGCAGCCCGCCCAATCGAATAGTAGTAGCATAACAGGCTGTGAGCCAGCATGGTGTACCACACACATTTGCATTACTGGCACCTGTTTATCATTTTATCTATATGCAATTATAATACCAGCAACCACCTCCCTCATATACTGATGGTGTGTGAGTGGTTGTCTTACGGGTATTTTTGCATTTGTATTGTCTCCCCATGTATTGTACTGTGGCTTTTTTGCATGCTGTGTGAATAGGTGTCAATTTAATGTGCAGTCTAGTTGTTCCCCTAGTGGTGGGGTGTGTGAGCTACTGCTCAGCAATCAGCTGCACCTGTTTATTTTTCCTAAATAGCATAGAGGCTGGTGTTGCCTCTTCAGTTTCAGTCCGGCCTTTGAGCTGTATGGCCTTTTTTCAGTGTTTTTTGAGAAATTAATGTCCCCATTTTTCTGTAATATGATACAGCATCCAATAATCAATTTGTTTAGGTCCAAAATGATGTATTGAATGATTATATATTCTACATCATGTCTGTATAGTTATAGTTAAAGGGGTATTTCCATCTCCGGACATTTATGGCAGATCCACGGGGTATACTATAAACGTCTTTTAGAAGTAGGTCCCACCTTGGTCACTTCATTTCCCTGTCCTTCTTCCTCTTTTGTGCTGCGACCCTCTCTGTGCACTCCAATGGGCGCTCCAAGAACAGCCATGTAAGTGTGCTCAGCTATATTTGGAACTGCCATTGAAGTAAATGGAGAAAGCCACACGTGTATTTCCACATCTCTATTCACTGTATCACCATTAAGGATGGGGTTAAGGTGACCCCTATACTCAACATAGGTGCAGGCCTCATAGTTGGGACCTACATCTATCACACGTTTAGGGTTTATCCTGTGGATATGTTGCAAATGAGAACTGGGGGTCAACCACTTCTACCCTTTAACCGAATATCAGACATGAATTCCCATGTAGGGCATGACGTAAATGTCTGATAGATGTAGGTCCCACCTCTGGAACGCGAAACAATAGGGACAATCATTTTAAAGAGGTATTCTGAGAGGTGTGACCTACATCTATTGGACTTTACGCATACCCTATGGTTTTTTTCATTAAGTGCTGAATGGAAAATACCCCTTTAAAAGGGTTGTCCAGTAATTTATAAAATTAGCATAAAAAATTTACCATTACTTATCTGATAAATCCCCCACCAGTTTATTTTTTGTACTGAGACACAAATACTTCCCATGGACTACTGCACCCAAATCAGGGGCAGTCATTGGCTGCAGTGGTAAAAGGGGACGTTGCTGTGCAGTATGTAACAGCGAATAGGTCCGGGGTCCCCAGGGCATGTGCGGAGCAATCAGGATTTAAATTTAGACTGCTTGACTACTACTCTTGGACAACCCTATTTAAATGACAAAGTTCTGGCCACCTGCATCTGCCACAATGAGCAGTCTAATGCATACAGATGCATAGAACTCCCATTCAACTCCAATATAAATCCATCCTCAGCTCCCTCTAGCAGTGCTTGCAATCAGCGAGAATTTTAGCTTTTAACTCTATTAGGGTGTTTTTGAACAAGCAGGGGTGGATGCTATTTTAAGGAAAGGCTTAAAAATAAATGATGAAAAAACTGACGGGATATTAAACCTAAAAAAAATATTTAAAAAAAAACTCAAGCAAAAGACAAAGGGCTCCAAACCCCTATTGAATGTAGCTTTCCTTAAAGAGAACCTGTCACATAGTTTATGCCCCCTTTCTGAGGAAGAACAAGCCCCGTGTCGACCGTGTTTCCAGAGCTGTGCCCCTTTTTTTGTAAGATGCAGCAGTTTTAGAGATTTACCCCTAAAAAGTTATTCATGAGTAGGTGTTACCCCCTCCATCAAAGACCCCCCCCACTGACAGTTATTCACAGTTTCTACCTATTTAAAATAATGGTTTTCAGTTTAAGTGGGCGGGCTAGCCTCGGTGGGCGGGGTTTTGAAAAAAACTGACACTCTGAAGGACTCTTTCGAAGACTCTTTGGCTGAAAACTGCAGATTTTTAGCATTTAAATACATAAAATACAGTATTTACAGAAAAAGGGGACACAGCGCTGGAAACAGCAGGTCTGACACTACCTTGTTCTGTCCTCAGCAAGGGGGGCATAACCTATGTGACAGGTTCTCTTTAAAGGGAACCTGTCAGGTGGTTTATACCCCCCTATCTGAGAGTAGTGTTGATAGAACCGTTCGAGAAAAGTTAAATTCAAGTCGAACATCTCGATTTTCTTGATCTCGTACTGAACCGAACATTTTAATGTTCGTTCAAGTAAATGTTAGAGTTCGACATGGCATTTTAATAGTTTTCAGCGCCTTTCTGCACTTTTGGCGGCCATCCAATCAGTGTAGAGCACAGAGAAGTGTCCAAAACATCATCGCTGAGGTGTAGGGCTCTCCTTGGCTGCTAAAATCACATGACCATGTTATAGATATTTCACTGTATTGCGTTCTGAACACCATTTTCAGCTCACTCTCTGTACTGTACAGTCTGCTCTCTGTCTGCTTTCTTGCAGTATTGGGGTTGGAATCATTTTATAACACACCGTCTCCAATTCTCCTATACAAAGAAATAAATTGTAAATAGTGGTTGGTTGGTGAAAATTATACTGAGCGGAGAAAACTTCATTTTTTGCAGTTTTGGGGGCTCAGTAATTGTATAACACACCGTTTCCAAATCTCCTATACAACTAAATATATTTTAAATAGTGGTTGATTGGTGAAAATTATACTGAGTGGAGAGAAGTTAATTTTTGGCAGTTTTGGGGGTGAAATACCTTTCAAATATACCGTGTGTTATTGTCATACAGATACATATCCAGGATATAGAGTTCTCTGTGTTGCTAAATCTTACTCAATGCCAAAAAGTGTTATTTTACCAGATTTTAAGTCCATATAACACTGAAATATACCAGTGCGTTATTGTGATCCACATATATATACACCTCTCTTTTTTATTACATATATCTTGTGCCACGCGCAGAACTATAATATTTAGCTTCTGAACATGGTGAGAACTAGAAGTGGTAAGCGAGCAAGGATGGGCGTAGGAAGTGGAGAGAGAGGTACAAGACAAGGCACTCCTTCCAGTTCTCTGGACAACACACAAGCAAGCACATTGTCAGTGGCAGGACCGTCAGGCCTGTCATTGTTTGCTCAGTTTCCTGTGCGTCTCATTACTGAACAGCGTTGCCAATCTGTTCTTCAGTGGTTATCAGACCCTGCATTCAGCAGTTTTACCTCCTCTTCTTCTCAGTCATGGCCACAAATATCATCATCATCATCAGTCCAACCTGAAGCAATCACGGGCCGAATGTCACAACCCAATATACAGACCGTTGGGGTCAGAAGGCATTTCAAAAGATCAAGAGGCCAAAGAGGATTATTTTGTCTGCTCTGACAGCCAATCACTGATGCCTTCAGAGGAGGAGAAAAAAGCTGGTCTGTCAGCAGAAATATTATTGAGCAGTCAGCAATACATTGCAGTGCCTGTGGCTTCTAGCCCGCAGCTTGAGGATGTAGACTGTGAGGAAGAGCATGTCACCTGCCAGTCCGGCAGCCAGCCTTCTGTGTACCAGGTGTGGGAGCATAAGAAACGCTTTTACCCCAACCATCCCAAAGCCAAAAGCCTGAATGTCGGCATTGCCAGGCTGTTGGCCTTGGAAATGTTGCCTTTCCGCCTGGTGGTCACAGACGGGTTCCGCCACGTCATGGCCCTGGCCATGACATGGCTGAACCCAATGCATCAAGCGTGGATCTGTGATCATTTTGTTGCCCCAGTTGCCGATGTCACTAACTAGTAAACTGTAGTACGTCTTCTTGACAATGTGAGATACACATTTAAACTAAACTATATCTCATGTCTGTAGTTCCTGTGCCTGCTGCTTCTACAAATTGTATTCTACTGCTGCCAACAGCTAGATTTACAAGTGTTACGGCTGAATTTATTTTGAAATATACACTTGTATGACCTAGATGAGCACTACATACACCTCTTACTCCTCCTCCTTGTATCCCTCCAAATCTTTATTTTTTAAATGCTTCCACCTGTACTACCCCCAAATGTACTAAGTCATGTTATCCTGAACCTCATTGTTCCCCATTGCCATGTTCTTGCTGTCACCAATGTTACTGCCGTCTAATCTTGTCGAACCGGAACCTCGCTGTTCCCCATTGCCATGTTCTCGCTGCCACCAATGGTACTGCTGCCTAATCTTGTTGAACTGGAACCTCCATGTTCCCCTTTGGCATGTTCTTGCTGCCATCAACGGTACTGCCGTCTAATCATGTTGAACTGGAACCTCCATGTTCCCCTTTGGCATGTTCTCGCTGTCATCAATGGTACTGCCGTCTAATCTTGTCGAACCGGAACCTCGCTGTTCCCCATTGCCATGTTCTCACTGCCACCAATGGTACTGCTGCCTATTCTTGTCAAACTGGAACCTCCATGTTCCCCATTGGCACGTTCTCGCTGCCACCAATGGTACTGCCGTCTAATCTAGTCGAACCGGAACCTCTCTGTTCCGCATTGCCATGTTCTCGCTGCCACCAATGGTACTGCTGTCTAATCTAGTTGAACTGGAACCTCCATATTCCCCATTGCCATGTTCTCGCTGCCACCAATGGTAATGCTGCCTATACTTGTCGAACGGGAACCTAGCTGTTCCCCATTGCCATGTTCTCGCTGCCACCAATAGTACTGCCTTCTTACCCTGTTGAACCGGAACCTCGCTGCTCCCCACTACCATGTTCTCGCTGCCACCAATGGTACTGACGTCTAATCTAGTTGAATCGGATCCTCTATGTTCCCTATTAGCATGTTCTTGCTGCCACCCATGCTACTGCCATCTAATGTAGTCAAACCGGAACCTCCATGATCCCTACTGGCATGTTC
This sequence comes from Phyllomedusa bahiana, assembly GCA_025379985.1. NCBI lineage: Eukaryota > Metazoa > Chordata > Amphibia > Anura > Hylidae > Phyllomedusa > Phyllomedusa bahiana. The sequence continues at coordinate 53,435 of JAODAL010022006.1, forward strand.
TCGCTGCCACCAATGGTACTGCCGTCTAATCTAGTTGAACTGGAACCTCCATATTCCCCATTGGCATGTTCTCTCTGCCACCTATGGTACTGCCGTCTGCTCTAGTCCATCCTGCAGAGGCGTAAGTTTAAGTTCATGGGCCCTGGTGCAAAAAGTGAAATGGAGCCCCCCCATTAGTCACCATGTGCCATTTCCAATACTGCGTCAATACCAATAAATGAAACCATTTCCGCCACACACCTTCAGGTTCAGCTTTCCTCGATCTTCCAGTTTTCTCTATTCATTCTACTTACCATCCCTGCTAACCTTGAATGTGATCCTTTGGAAGGATCTTTCTTTTCAAAGCAAAAATCTATGCAGCTTTGTCCACAAGTCCTAGAAAGTAACTTCTATTGTTTAATGACTCCTATATATAATCAGAAACAAAGCCGCCCTGGATCCCAGATTTTTCTCTATACATAACTCGGTGCCAGGTTCAGGAGTGACTGTTGTTTTCATAATCAAAAGATAAACTGTTCTAGACAGTTGCTTATAAGTCTTCTCCATTTGGCACTTCAACACCTAACGCTAGTTGAAACCAGAGTACGACTTGTATGTGATTCATTGAAAACATTCTGGCATTCGGCTCCCTCTTCCAGCAGCCAATACTCCTTGCTGCATTGGCCCATAAAGGAAATTACCACTTTCAAGGGCAATCTCACTTCTTTATACAAGATTCATTTACTTAGTGTTTTATAACCTAATCACATATTTCACTCTGACATATTGTGGCTGTTTCTCACTGTCAGCCAAAGCCGTGATGGAGCAAATAGGATTATTTCTTAAATGTGACTTGTTAATACAAACTCTGTTTTATTGAGTATAAAACATCATTTACTGCTACAAAAAGGTATGGGAACCTGTTACTTTAAAAACACTTTATAATCTATGGGCATCGTGTCATAGAGCAGGAGGAGCTGAGCAGACTGATAGAAAGTTTTGTGAGGAAAGATTAACATTTTCAAAGATTCAATATGTCAGAAAAAGCAGCAAAATCTGCTTATCCTGGCTTCAGGGGTCCACAGGGTGGCCATAATCAGCGACTGATAGATTCCCTGTGTATGAAAACACACAGGAGTCCAGTGGGTGGTCCTAGTCTATGACTGACAGCTTTTATGTATATGAAAATGCACAGGAGTCCAGTGGGTGAACCTTCTCAGTAATTGACAACTTGTATGTATATGAAAACATACAGGAGTCCAGTGGGTTATGAGTAAGGGGAGTTGTATTTGGATTCCCCAAAACGCGTCAGCTTAATTTGTCATCTACTTTTGCTGCGAGTCCTCATGTTTTTCATTTTAAAGAAGCTCTAATAAATTGGATTTTTTAATTATACCTTGGGAACTGCTGGATCGTATTTCTATTCAGTCCAGTGGGTGAACCTTCTCAGTAATTGACAACTTGTATGTATATGAACACACACAGGAATCCAGTGGGTGAACCTTCTCAGTAATTGACAACTTGCATGTATATGAAAACAAACAGGAGTCCAGTGGGTTGCCCTTTCAGTGATTTAGAGCTTTTATGCATATGAAAATACACAGAAGTCCAGTGGGTTGCCCTTTCAGTGATTTAGAGCTTTTATGCATATGAAAATACACAGGAGTCCAGTGGTTGAACCGAAGCAATGATTGGCAGCTTCTATGTATATGAAAACACAAAGGAGTCCAGTGGGTGAACCTACTAAGTGATTGACAGCTTTTATGTATATGGAAATACACAGGAGTCCAGTAGATGAATCTACTCAGTGACTGACAGTTTCCCTGTATAAGAAAACATACAGGAGTCCAGTGGTTGAACCTACTCATTGATTGACAGCTTTTATGTATATGGAAATACACAGGAGTCCAGTGGGTGGTCCTAATCAATGATTGACAGCTTCTATGTATATAAAACAAACAAGAGTCAACCTAGTCAACCTACTAGGTAATTGACACCTTTTATGTGTATGAAAACACACAGGAGTCCAGTGGGTGAACCTAATAAGTGAATGAAAGCTTCTTTTTATAAGGAAGTGATTTCCTGCTGTCTCTCTGTCTGTGCTTTCTTATTTAGGGAAGCTGTCCATCACTGATTAAGACTACACACTAGACATCTAAGGCGAGGGCAAGGAGAGGTTTACAGCAAATGAATAATATACAGGTTATGCTGATTCTCTCCCCACAGAACTATACATCAATCTGCTGAGCTCCTCTTACTTTAGAACAGTGTTTCTCCACTCCAGTCCTCAAGGCCCGCCAACGGGTCATGTTTTCAGGATCTCCCACTGAATGCACTGACAATAATGATATCACCTGTGTCGGATCTCCAACAGAATGCATGGACAATAATTACATCACCTGTGCAATACTGAGGAAATTCTGAAAACATGACCTGGTGTGTCTTGAGGACTGGAGTTGAGAAACACTGCTTTAGAACATGCTACTGCGGATCAGATGCCATGTTTAACATGACAGGTTTCCTTTAAGAACAGTGATTTACAGTTATATATCAATGAAAGTGAAGAGTAGAAAGAGTGCAATAAAAAAATGAATACAATTCTCATAAACCAAGGAACTGAGCATAAAACACAGATTAAGAAGTAGAAACCAAAATGGTCACAAGCTTTTCATATTCTTAGCTTATTTTCTGCTTTGGTTGGTAACGGCAGAGAGGAGCCCTGCTCTGACTTTGTGCTAAGGGTCCCATGGTTATTTATGGCCACATATTAGTAGATCTGTCGCTGGGCCAGTAGTTTTCATTCACCAACAAACTAGGTGATAACATTGACTGACATCTGCAACAACTTGTAGCATGGGTGAAACAGGTGCTGCAGTATTACTACTGACAACTTGTATGCAGGATATTGCAAGATCCCTAGATAAGACGGTGCAGCAATTCTATGACACCTGCTATTTTCAATCGTAAGAAAACTTTACTCTTATGAGGCACTTTAAGCTTGGTGGTTACAGATAAAATGTTATCTCAATATTTAGTAAATGGAAGTCAAGGTGTAGGCCAACCCAGATAATCAGCACATATGGAGCTCCTCCCTGCTTCTAAAACTGTTCACCTTCATGCAATTGCAGATACCATATGATAAAGTGCAAACATTTTTAAAACATTTATTGAAATGGCATAATATTGCATTGAAAAGAAAATTGTTTATAGTTGTACTTGCGATTAAAGTGTAGTCACTTGCTACAAATAAGGGAGTACATCCCGAAACGTGTCCGCTTAGGTTACCGATGCTGTTCATTATGTGATTTTAATGGATTCTTAATAAAAAGGGAATTTTTATCGATTGGTGCTGGATACTCCTGTTTTAGAACGTTGTTTGCCTTTAGCTAGTTGCCCGCTGTCTCCTCTATGCGCCACCGACTTCAACCTTTATCCACAGTTGAGCTGGGCACACGTATGTTTGTTTGCTCATAATCACTTGGGGTTGCCTCAGTTACACACATAAAAAATGGTGCCTGGGCGTCAAAAATCATACGTCGCCCCAAGTCTTTATTCACCAATATACCTTTTGAGGAGGGGATAGAATCGGTAAGGGAAGCATTGTCAAGACTCAGCATTACCTAATTCGCAGATTGCGTTTTTACTGTCTTGGCTTGAGTTGGTTTTGACAAAAAAATTATTTCAGATTTGGAGACCTATTATACCTCCAGCAGCAGAGGAGGTAGTGGTTGATGGGGATGAAAAATCCACAAACCACTGACAGAACAGTCCCCCAAAACCATGTACAAGATGTCAAAATACCAGCTGGATTCTTTAATCAGAATCTGGCTGGTATTTGCTTACTGCCGTGTGGACGGACCCTTAGATCTCAAGGAGGACACAGGTTTCACATATGTCACACTCTTGTTCCAAAAGTCCTCTGGTCTCAGTTATCTCTTCAGATACCCTCACGCCCTTCTTGCTGGTAGGCATTGTCCACTACTGTAGCCCTCACTGTCAATGTGAAGTGGGTGCAATATAGAAAAAGTGCAGTACTTATCAAACGACCATGTAGTCCATTTCATGCAAAGCATAGCAATGAGGATAAGCTGGAGGACACGAGCCGCCCGCACACCTGTAGCACAGGTGTGCGGGCGGCTCGTGTCCTCCAGCTTATCCTCATTGCTATGCTTTGCATGAAAACGGACTTCATGGTCGTTTGATAAGTACCTGCACTTTTTCTATATTGCATAGACTGTTGTCTGAATTTTAAATCGTTATATGATTAAAATACAATGGAAATTTTAAAAGTTTGGTCATTGCTAAAATAGAGTATACACGTGAGGAGTGGGAGCTCATGTCAAACCAAACCTATGCAGATGTAATTAAATCTATTACCAAGAACCATTGTGTTTAAACGTGAAGTGGGTGACACATTTCTGTCCACAGCCCAAACAACAGTCCCACAGCTTAGGGCTTGTTTCTGCATATATATTGCTCTATCTCTGCTCTCTGTCTCTCTTCACTGTATCAATGGCAGCTCTTCCCACAGGCCAAGAATACTACAATATGTCTCTGAAGCTGCACACTACACACCTACAAAGTAGTTACCGGGTCTCTGTCAATCACCTATTTTTATGGGGCACTCCATGTTAGCCCCACCTGACTATCTACAGCACCCAACGAAAACATAACACAGTGCTACATGTCCACATTTTATAATAACAACTCAGGATGGTGACTCCTCGGGCACATTATCCCTGCATATATCGGTGTGTACTATACGTGCCGCTACACACCGGGTGTTTTAAAAGTATCAAACAATGTGTCCCTACAGTATAACTAACATTCATGCTATTGTGACATTGTATCCAAACTTTTAGGACATTTCTGCTTTCTCAATGCATAAAAAACACTACTGAGATGAAAAAAATTGTAAATTTGGTGCAGATCTTACCGATCATTGCCCGATTCCATTGGTGTTAATGGAGGTAGCTGCGATGGAGCGTTATGCGGACTGGACTGCATGTTGCTTCCTGGAGAAGGATGACTAGAAGACAGAGGTTGTGACTGAGGAACACTTCCAGCAGCTGTTCCGCTTCGACTTGAGTGTGAACTGGAGAACAGCGTAACTAAACAATTAGGAGAAAATATTAGATTTAGACAATTGCATATAATGAAAGCAAAAATTTTGCAGTCAAACACTGTAAAAAGCAATTAAGATTGAATACGATCCTACCGGAAACCCAACATTTCTAAAATTACATTATACCTGAAAATTGCAGGCAGTATAAATGTCAGATTCCCTCACTTCTCACTAAACAAACACCGCCAGCCTTGCTCTTTGCACTGCTGGCACTCTGCAGACAAATACAGATGAAGAATTTCCTGGAGATCTATTGATGTCAAAAGGATTCCATGGATGTTTTCAACAGGATCCAAAGTAACAGTACATGTGCCATCAAACTGTATGAAACATAAAACCTCACTACACCTAAAAGACCGTTACTATAAAGCACAGCATTTATTAGATGTACATTAAAAAGAATACCCTTGATCTAAACCCATAAAAATAATATAGAAGGGAGGATCCTCTGCACCAATCACCAAGCAAAAACAGAGACCACCAAAAATTGTGGAAAGGGCGTTTTGATCAAAGCCACTAAAAATTGGACTCTGCATACAGGTCACAGCTACTATACGCCTCATGAAAACCATAAGGGCGAGTCCCCGTGGCACAGGACAAATACCGCGATAAGCGGAGAAAAACCCTCCCGCTTCCCATTGACATGTTCATATTCCATCCGAAAACCGGACGGAAGAATGTGCATGTTGAATGTTTTTCGGGCCACCGGCAGTTTGAGAAACCACCGGGCGGAAAACCCGTGCAGTGGTGACTGCTGCACGGGTTTTCCATAGAGTCCCATTTAAAAGTTTGCGGCCGGTTTTTTAGACGGTTTGCAAAACCGCAAACCGTCTGAAAAACCATCCGCAAACCCATGCCGTGGGGACATGGCCTAAAAAAACTCATAAAAACAGGAACATTCTCACTGCAGTGCCAACCGGGATCCAGTGAAGAACTAAGAATAAGTCGCCAACTGGTTAGGAGATGAGATAGGGTCTGACCATCATACACCCTATCAGGTCCTAATGCTGGCCTATGGAACCTAACGCACAAGGCTACGCCACTGGAAAGGGTGACTCTATATGGAACTGTCTTAGATCAAAAAAGACTTGGGGCATTATGTATGAAAACGATCTAGGGGTAAGGCAAAGTCCACAAAGCAATGTGAAAATGGTGTCCAAAATCCAGCAGCATTTTCACATTGCTGGACCGCATTGCGCCACCGGACTTCGGATTCCCGCTAGCCCAGTACATTGGGTTAAGAATTATAAACCACGGCACACCAGGTAGATAATGCAAATAGTGTGAACATTTATTGACACTGGGCAGAATAGCATGCTAGATTTGATAGGTAATTTACATTTATATCAGAAAAAACATACTGAACAAGTACTTTTAACAGAAGTAGTAGTTAGAAGCAAAAGAAATCTTTGATCTCGATATACAGTACGACGTTTCGGCTACTGCCTTTATCAAGTGACATCAAGCAAGGAGATATAAGATATTGGAACACATCTAGTGTGATAATAGGGGTCCAGTCTGTGCACAGGGTAGTAGAAATAGATCTCCGCTGAAGGTAAAGAGAATAGATCCACACAGGTGGAATAAAGCAAATGCTGGCTAGGGCTGTAGGAGAAACGGACAAGACGTGCACGAGGAGCTGCCGGCCCAGTACATTGGGGCTGCAGGAATCCAACGTTGGTCCGGTGAAAGATAAAACATGTTCTTTATTCTGCCGGATGGTTTTAATTGTTGGACTACAGCACAGATTTTCTATTGAAGGATACAGAGCACAAGTCAGGGTATGTTCACATGGTTTATTGCGGCGCGTATAGTATGCGTACAGCGCGTAATTCCAAAGCACGGAGGGTGCCAGCCCCATAGACATGCATTGTCAGCGGCGCATATTTGCCGCTAACTATTGACATTACAATTGTCCGCCCTGGCGTACAATATGATCGTATTGTACGCCAGGGCGGACAACGCGTAATTCATAGTCTATCGTAGTTAGTTCAGTAGTAGCATGTAATTTTAGCCGCATATGTTTAATCACTGCTAAATGGAGACTCCTCAATCTCCTCCAGCAACAAAGTAGCAAGTGATATTGAGAAACATTGTTTGCAAAATTTATTAAAAAGTCTCCAACATGTAGAAACTTCAAGTGGTAACACTTTATACTTGCAATTCAGTAGACCCAAAGTCCATAGACGGCTGCAACATTCATTTCTTTTTGAAATATTTCTGCTATGAGCATAGCGTGGCTACTCCATGCAGGGGACACTGTTAGCACAGGATACTGGAGACTATCCCAAATATAAATGATTGCCTGTTGTGTACATTAGATGTGAAATCATTATACACGAACATACCATATGCTGAAGGGACCCAGGCTATAAATGAAGCATTAGGAGAAGACCCCACATTATCGAATGAAAAAATAAATTTCATCATGGCACTATTGGATATTGTGCTCACTAAGAATTATTTTAGATTCGGTAAAGATGTATTTCTCCAGACGCAGGGAACCTCTATGGGGTCACCCCTAGCACCCAGTTATGCTGGGATATTTATGACAGCGTTAGAAAGATTCCAGATAAGAAAGGCTCCAGGCTATCAATATATTGCTGCCTGGTATAGGTATGTGGATGACATACACGGAGACAGAATTTAAAATATTTGTCGATACCATCAATACAATACATCCATTAATTCACTTTACCGCAACCATGAACGAAAATGTCATCCACTACCTTGATGTAGAAGTGAAAAAAGAGAATGGAAAAATCACTGCTAGCCTTTTCTCAAAACCCTCTGATAAAAATAACATTTTGCATAAAAACATCTTTCATTCACCAAAAGTGTTTGAAGGGATAGTCAAAGGACAACTAACAAGAGTTAGATGTATCTGCTCCTCAGAAGTGTTTCTAAATATCACTTGCTACTTGTGTTATGTGAACGCGTAATTCATAGCCCTCTAGGAGAGCTATGAATTACCGTAATTGCGGCGCGCATTTTGCTGCATATAATGTGCAATACGTGGAGAAATACGCGCGCAATTACGCAAGATAATAAGCCCTCAAAGTTGGATTTTTGGTGGATTCTAAATACTGAATCCACTGAAAATCCGACCCAAAACCTGAGCTGTGTAGACGAAGCCTAAGAATTTCTTGATCACAAATAGGAACCAGTCAGAGCTCAGCTTTTATTTTTCCAGAGCACTACATGAAATGAAAGCTGAGCTCTGATTAGTTGTTATGAGCAACAAGGACAGTCTTCCACCTAGACAGCTTCATACATAAGGCTTTTAGTATTGCCTTAGGGCCCCTTCACCTTTTATTTTACATATTTTTTTGATCCCGGTAGACCCACTGTAGGGTGCATCAGGCGCCGTTGGTGTGAGTTGTGAAACAGATCCTTTTGTGTCCATTTTCATCCCTGCGATGGAGGTTCCAAACGGAATTTCCGATGACGATATGAAACAAGCCTAATGTGTCTCAACATGCCATGTTTCAGCAGTCTCAATTTTGAGCAGAAGAGGTGAGTACCGTTTTTTTCCCCCCATTTTACACTGTGAGAATACTAGACAACCCCTTTATTAATGAAAACATGAACATTTCTACAACTCTCTAGTATACTCTGTTTCAATGTTTACCATTTTCAAGATACTTATTTGTTCTCCGTGAATGAGAACATATTTGTTTCCATACAGAGTCTGCATAACTATTCATGTGTAATCCTGGCAGTAGATACATTTGTACCGAGTCTAGACAAAGCTGTCACCTACATTTACCAGCAACAGCTACACAACAGTGTATCCAACCCGAGCCCAGAGAACATTGTCTAGACCGGATAAAATTGTATCCACTTCTCATCTGAAAGTCTGTGTAGCCTGTGAATGTAAGCAAGAACATTCTCATTCATTATCTCATTAACTCAAAGGCATTTCATGTCTGATTACTCTGCTTCAGCTCTCAGTGTGTTCAAAAAGGGGAGTGTATGATTGTTTGAGCTCCATATCATGTGACCCTGCAGGCTTGACATCAGCATGTCTTTCCCCACACTGTGCTCACTCTATTAAAAAAAAGGTCTGTTTACATAAAGAAAGGTGAGTAGCTAGAATGTAGTTGAGTGGTTAGCACTTCTGTCTTTCGGTATTAAGATCCTAGGTTCAAGTCCCTGTCGGAACCAGATACCTGATTGAGGTTGCTTTTTTCTTTTTATTTATTTGCACTGTTTGACTAATTACTAAGGAGTACAGAGGACAAGAGTAGAATGACAGCGCCTGGGGTTGAACACTCGCTCGGCAGTGAGTGTGTGTGATTACTAGGTAGGGAATAGACTGACAGTAGCTGCCTGAAAGGAGAGGTGATATCTGAGCATGCACAGCAAGACTGAGGAGCTCTTGTCACTGGTCGTATCCCCTGGAGATGAGCTGGACACTATGGATCACTAAGGGAGCAGCTAAGACAAAAATGGTGCAGAATTTTTAACAATGATGAATGGTGGAAATGTTTATTATTTAATTTTCAAACTTCCCACGTCAATTTTACTTTGTGGTAAATTCTCTTTATGTTTTACTTACATAAAACTTCTGTTGTATGAATTTAATAGACTAAATATAAATTTAATTAGATACTAAATATAAACGCTCTCATCCATGAGCCAGCTGACCAGCGACCGCTATCACTGCTTGTGACAGATTAATGAAGGGAAAGGGGTAACCTTGCATTGTGCTGCAGCTGTGTGGCAGGGGACCCATAAGCTCTGCATAGTGGAATCATCTGGCGGGTTGTTTTCTAGGACTTGTGGGGATGCCTCTGTAACACAACAACTATTTTACGTATTTGGATGAGTAAAATAATGACAGGAACTCATATTTCTGCACAGTAATAGAGATTGTAATTTGAATAAGTGTATAACCAGGTTTACTTTCCTCTTTCTCGAGGGATGTAAACTTTCGCATCTGGCTTTGTAGCTTACTCATCCTTATAGATGTGGCTAAGTCGAACTTGGCACTAAAAAGATCAGGCTCCTTTAGAGTTACAACATCGGTTTCCTTGGGAATTACACTTGGAATGTCCCAGCTTACTTGTGTGTAATAGGGAGGGCACTCTTAATAATACAAAGCCGGGTTTCCAATTTCCAGGATAGTTTCTACAGCTTATAATTTTTATGTAGTAACATTGTTAACACATGTGGTTTGATCTTTTTAAAATCATAAGCTGGATGATTTTATTTGTCTTCCAAACAATTATTATTAAGAATTATGATAAATTTACATATTTAAAAACCAATCCTACCCCCCCCCCCCCCCCCTTATTTACATTATTATCAAACAGTTATCTATTCTATCTGTCTGTCTATCTTTTCTATCTATCTACCCTATCTATCTATCTTCTATTCATATTTCTATTATCTCACATCTATCTATTCTATCTATCTATTCCCCATCCATCCATCCACCCATCCAACCCATCGATCCATTCTCTCCATCCCATCCATCACATCCATCTCTCCCATCCTTTCCATCCACCCATACCATCCATCCTTTCACCCACCCAAATCTCTCCTTCTATCCTTTCCATCCATCTTCTCCCATCTACCCATCTCCCCAATCATCCATCCCCCCTCCCTTTCTATCTATCCCCATATCTATCTTCTATCCCATATCTATCTATCTATCTATCTTTTTCTATCTATCCCCAAAATCTATCTATCTATCAAATCCTATCAAAACTTTCTACCATTCATATACAGTATCTCACAAAAGTGAGTACACCCCTCAAATTTCTGTAAATATTGTAGTATTTTTTCATGGGACAATGCAGAAGATATGACACTTTGATACAATGTAAAATAGTCAGTGCACAGCTTGTATAAGGGCTCGTCCCCATGGCAGGACTTTCGGTCAGATTTACAGATGGTTTTTGGATTTGAAAACTGTCTGTAAACCGACTGTCAACCCTCCTCATAGACTTTAACAGAAAATTCGTTCAGCAGTCCACACTGAATGGATTTTCTGCCAGAGAGTTTTTTACACTGCCGGCGTTCCTAAAAACTTGTTGAATCTTCTGCCTGGTTTTCGGGTGGAATATGTCCCGGGTCAAATGGCTGAGGGGGAAAGGCGAATCTGCAAACCACGGGCAGAATCCGTCCCCCAAGACCACGTAAAATATTAATCAAGAATCCATCCGTTTTTCCAAACTGCCGTGTGGACACACCCTAACAGTGTAAACCTGTTGTGCCCTCACCTCCACACATTCATCAGTTTCTAAATTGCTGGCAACAAAAGTGAGTACACCCTTAAGTGAAAATGGACAAATTGTCATTATTTTGTGGCCACTATTATTTTCCAGCACTGCCTTAACTCTCTTGGGCATGGGTTACACAAAGACTTCACAGGCTGCAACCCTGGAATCCTTTTCCTCTCCTCCATAACGAAACAGGGAGCGGGTTTTATGTTAGAGACCTTGTGCTCCTCCACCTTCCGTTTGGGGAAAGGCCCCACAAAATTGCTCCATAGGGTTTAGGTCTGGAGACCTGCTTGGCCAGTCCAGCACCTTTACCCTCATTTTCTTTTGCAAGGCAGCGGTCGTCTTGAAGGTGTGTTTGGGGTCATTATGTTGGAATAGTGCCCTGCAGTCCAGAAGGAAGGGGATCATTCTCTGCTTCAGGATGTCACAGTACATGTTAGCATTCATGTTTCCGTTAATGAACTGTAGCTCCCCACAACCAGCAGCACTCATTCACCAGGTTGCCACCACACATGGTTGACAATTGACATCATCTGAACCAAATAAGTTTATTTTGGTCTCATCAGACCACAGAATATGGTACCAGTAATCCCTGTCCTTAGTCTGCTTGGCTTCAACAAATGTTTGCGGGCTTTCTTATGCATCAGCTTTAGAAGAGGCTTCCTTCTGGGATGACAGCCATGCAGACCAATTTGATACAGTTTGCGGCCTGTGGTCTGAACACTGACAGCCTAAGCTCCCACCCTTTTAACCTCTGCAGAAATGCTGGCAGCACTCATATATTCATCTCTAGATATGATGCTGAGCACATGCACTTAGTTTCTTTGGTTGACTATGGTGAGGCCTGTTCTAAGTGGATCCTGACTAGTTAAACCACTGTATGGTCTTGGCCGCTGTGCTGCAGCTCAGTTTCAGGGTGTTGGCAATCTTCTAACAGCCTTTCA